>JBAMIH010000062.1:32500-135738 GCA_038501795.1 Pseudopleuronectes americanus | reverse complement strand
CTCCGTATGCGTATTGATATTAACTTGTAGAGTAAGTTGCTTCCAGAAGAATACATCTCTGGAAAATGAAGCAAAATTCCATTAACGTTTAGTATTAAAAGTAATTCATTACAAAAGAAAGCAGAAACATTCCCTTTCTATTCCAAGGCCTTAAATAGGACAAAGATTGACTAACGGACCAAATGGCAAGAGTGGTGATGTTTAGACGAAGAGGTGTGTTGTTTGACCTTCGTATGGGGGTGGGTGGGTGGTCATGCAGAGGCGGAAGGCTGAGGTTTCTCTGTATGATTTTTTTAAATTAAAGTAGGATTAAACCGTGGTAGGAGTGAGCGAAACGAGTGGAGGAGGTGGTATGGTGAGAAGGGGGGGCGTTGAGGGGTTTGCACTTCTAGTACAGGCAGTTGGCCTCGAAGTCTTGATGTAAGTTAGTTGTTTGGTGTCAAGGTGTGTTCGAATAGGTGATCAAGACCGCTGTTCTAGCTAAGTTATTTCGTTCAGGTATCTAACTAGCTATTTCGACTGGCAGATTTTTCTTTGGGGTAGAGGGGGGGGTATTGTGTAGGGAGGTTTGTTATTAGTACCCCGGGTGGGTGGTGTTGGGGTACGGTCTAGGGTGGTTTGGGCGGGGTGTGTGGGAGGAGGGGGGGTGAGGGGTTTGTTGTGGGGTTGGGTGGAGGTGGATGTCTTGGGGGGCGATTGGGGTGGGTTGGCACTTGTTTGGTGGGTGAGTCAGTGTTTTGTGGGGTGGGTGAGGGTTGTGTGAGGGATTAGGCATTTGGGCATTTGTGCGGGTAAGTTGATGAGTAGGTTGTGCGAGTGGGGTGGGGGATGGAAAGTTGGGATGGGGTGGTTGGTTGAATGGGTGGTTGGGTGGAGGGTGTGTTGATTTAGAAGGTTTATGTTAGGCCGGGGGGGGGGGGGGTTCCAGATACATGTGGTTGGGGTGATGTAGCATGTGGGCTTAATGTAGTGGGTGTGACGTTTGTCTGTTTTTTCTCGTTGTTCTGGTGGAGGGGCTCGGAGGATGTGGGTTGGGGGGGGGTTGTGGTGGGTTGTGGGTTAGAGTTGGGGGGGTGGGTGGTTAGCGGACAGAACACATAGGATTTGGTTGTTGTTTCCATTGGTCGGGGGGGGGGGGGGGGGGGGGGGGATGGGGGGAGGGGAGCTGAGGGAGTTGGGGACGCAAGGGTGTGGGGTGCTGTGGGGGGGGGAGCGGACAGCGTCGGGGCGGGGGGGGGGGGGGGGATTTGTGGCGTGGGTAATCTTACGGGCTGGGGGGGCTCGTGGGTTTGTTTGGTGTGGAGCTGGTTGGCTTTAAGTGTTGTGCTGGTTGCTGCGATAGCTTAGGATCTGGGTGGGTAAGCAGTGCAGGGACGGGGGGGGGGGGGAGGGGGCGGATTTGGGGGGTGTGCTGGGTTTTTATGGGAAGCCGGGGGTGCGTAGTGGAAGGGTGGGAACAGGGGTTTCGTTTGGGTGGGAGATGGGCGAGTGCCGGGTTGCGGGGGTAGGGGGAGGGTTGTGGGTGTGGGGGGGGGGGGGGACGTGATCGGGACGGACGCAGGGGCTGGCGTTCGGTAGCGGTCGGGCAGGCTGTTTGTTGGCGGGGGGGGTGGGGGGGTTTGGTCGGAGGGCGTGGAGGATGGGGGGTTTGGGTGCTGGGTGTTTTGTTTGGGGGTTAGTTTGGTATTTTGGATTTGTGGTGTATGGGGGACTGCGAGTACGAGTGTGGTGCTATGGGATGAGTGGTTTCGGACTTTGTATTATTGTGTTCGTTTTGGAGTGAGTTTGTATGGGGATTTGGTTTGGGGGGATAACCGGGGTCGCGGTTGTTGTCTTTTTGAGGTGGGGTGGTGGGTGAGGTTTGGGTGAGGGGTGGTGTGTGGGGGGGGTGGGGGGGTGTGGGGGGTGGGGCGGTGTGGGGGTGGGGGGGGGTCTGGGGGTGGGAGGGGCGGGGGTGGGTGGTGGGGGGGGTGTGGGGGGTGGGGGGTGGGGCGGGTTTGGGGGGGGGGGGGGTGAGGTGGGGTGGGGGGGGGGGGAGGGGGGGTGGGCGGTATGCGAGGGGGGGAGGGGGGGTGGTGGGGGTGTGGGGCGGGGGTGGGGGGAGGGGTGTGGGGGTGTGGGCTGAGGGTGGGGGGGTGGGGGGCGGTGGGTGGGGGGGGGTGAGGGGGGAGCGGTGGGTGGGGGTGGGGGAGGGTGGGGGTGGGGCGGGGGTGGGGGTGGTGGGGGTGGGGGGTGGGTGGTGGGGTGTGGGGGGGGGGGGGGTGGGGGGTGGTGGGGGGGGGGGGGGGAGGGGGGAGGGGGGGGGGGTTGGGGGGGGGGGGGGGAGGGGGGGGGGGGGGGGGGGTGGGGTGTGTGTGTGGGGTGGTGGGGTGGGGTGTGGGGTGTGTGTGGGGGGGGGGTGGGGTGGGGGGGGGGTGGGGTGGGTGGGGTGGGGTGGGGTGGGGTGGGGTGGGGTGGGGTGGGGTGGGGTGGGGTGTGGGGTGGGGTGTGGGGGGGGTGGTGGGGGGGGGGGGTGGGGTGGGGGTGGGGGTGGTGTGGGGGTGTGTGTGTGGGGTGGGGGGGTGGGGGGTGGGTGTGTGGTGGGGGGGTGTGGGGTGGGTGTGGGGTGGGGGGGTGGGGGGTGGGGGGGGGTGGGGTGGGTGTGTGTGGGGGTGGGGGGTGGGGTGTGGGGTGGTGGGTGTGTGGGGGGTGGGGTGTGGGTGGGGGGGTGGGGGTGGGGGGTGGGGGGGGTGGGGTGGGGGGGGGGTGGGGGGTGGGTGGGGTGGGGGTGTGATGGGGGAGTAGGGGGGGGAAGTTGGTTTGGGGGGAGGGAGGTAGGACGGGGCGTGTACGCAAGGAGTGCGAGCGCAGGAGGGGACAGGTGATCTGGGGGCGGTGGGGTAAGTTTTGGGGAAGTAGTCCGGTGATGTTTAGATGGGAGGGGGTTGACGGGGGGTTGTGCTGGAGGGGGTGGGGCTGCACTGGGGGGGGGGAGGGGGGGGGGGTGGGGGGGGGGTGTGTAATGGAAGTGGCAGTGGGGTGGTGTGGGGTGTGGGTGATATGGTGGATCTAACGTGGTGTAAGGGTAGCGGTTAGATTTAGCTCATTGTCTCCTGAAGCGGTCGATGGGATAGCAGGCAGGAGGGGGGTGGGGCGGGCGGTGGGTACCTGGATGGGGGTGTTTGAGTGGATGGGGGTGTAAAGACGGGGAGGGGACTTGGGTGGGTGGGGGGGGGGGGGGGGGGAGTGATGGGGAGTGGGGAGGCGAGTTGCTACGGGCGAGGGGTGTCGGTGGGTGGTGGGAAGCGGCGGGGGCTTTGGGGGGTGCCAGCTGGGGCGGGGTTGCGGGGTGGTAATCGGTCCAGAGGTGTGGTAGTGGCGGGGGAGACGGAGGTCAGGGGCTACGAGGCTGGAACTGGTGAGTTAGTGAAGGTGTTGGGGGGGGCGAGTGTCGGGACGGAGGGCTTGCCTGTGGAGTGAGGGTGGAGCGGGTCGGCACATGGGACGAGTTGGGGCCAATGGGGGTGGGCGTAAGAGGTTGGGGGGGAGTGATGGCGACGGTGAGGGGGGCCGGTAGTGGGGAGTTAGGGGGGGCCGAAGGTGTGGGGGGGGGGAGGTGTATTTGAGGGTGGGTTGGCACGGAGGTTCCGATAGTACGGAATGGCTGGTAGGGGCGATGGGGGCTCCTTATTTCGGGAGTGGTTAGTTTGGTGTTTATGGGGGTAGAAGTGAATTTAGGGGTGAGGGGTGGGGGTGGGTGGGGGTGGGGGCACACACGGAGGGGTTCTGGGCGTGACTGGGTTAGATGCGTGGCGCGAGGCGAAGTGAGGGTGGGGGGGGGGACGGGGGCGATCGTAGATAGGGGGGACAGGGGGGGTAAGTGCGAGGGAGATATAGGGCGGTGGTGTAGGGAGGGCGGGGACACTGTTGGGGAGGGGTGGGGGAGTCGGGGGAGCATGGGGTAGGGGGTGGGCGTGTGGGATATGCTCACTTGGCGGGGTAGATGCGGGGAAGGTATGGTTGCTCTGGTTGTGTTGAGTGGTGTCACAGTTCGTGAAGTATAGATATCGTCGGGTGGTACGTTCGGTGCGCGCGGTGCGGTACTGATGGTTGGTTACTGGGGTGGTGGGTTGGGATTTGGGGGTAGGGTTTGGGGCTACTTGTTGGGGTGGGGGGGGTGGTACACGGTTCATTCAGTGGATGGGACGGTTGATGGAGGAAGCGAGGGACGATCACGGGTAGGGGAGTCTGGGGGGGGGGGCGCGGGGAGGATCGGTACGGCGGAGGTGTTGGGTTTGAGTTTGAGGAATGTATGGTTTCCAGCCGGGGCGTAGGGGGTGGTACAGAAGGGGAGGGGGTGATTGAGGTGGCGTGGTGGGTTGGTCGTTTTTAGGTGGCGTGGACGGGGAGGGCGGGACGGGAGTGGGGCGGAGGGTCCCCCACCCCCCCCCCCGCCGCCACACACAGCGCCTTTAGGGGGGGGGAGGGGGGGGGGGGGGGGGGGGGGGCGGGGGTGGGTGGGGGGGGGGGGTGGGGGGGGTGGGGGGGGGGGGGGGGGGTGGGGGTGGGGGGGCGGGTGGTGGGGGGGGGGTGGGGGTGGTTGGGGGGGGGGGGGAGGGGGGGTGGGAGGGGTGGGGGGGGGTGTGGTGTGTGGGAGTGTGGGGGGGGGAGGGGGGGGTGGGGGGTGGGGTGTGGGGGGGGGTGGTGGGGTGGTGGGGGGGGTGGGTGGGGGGGAGGGGGGGGGGGGGGGGGGTGGGGGGGGGTGGGGTGGGGGGGGTTGGGTTGGGTGGGGGGGGGTGGGGTGGTGGGGTGGCGGGTGGGGGGGTGGGGTGGGGGGGTGGGGGGGGGGGGAGGGCGGGGGGGTGGGGGGGCGGGGGGGTGGGGGGGGTGGGGGGGGGTGGGGTGGTGGGGGGGGTGGGGGGGGGGGGGGTGTGTGTGTGTGTGGGGTGGGGTGTGGGGGGGGGGTGTGGGGGGGGGGTGGGGTGGGGTGGGGTGGGGGTGGGGTGGGGTGGGGTGGGGTGGGGGGGGGGTGTGTGTGGGGTGGGGTGTGGGGTGGGGGGGGGTGTGGGGTGTGGGGGGGGGGGGGTGGTGGGTGGGGTGGGGTGGGGTGTGTGTGGGGTGTGGGGTGTGGGGTGGGGTGTGTGGTGGGGTGGGGGGGGGGGTGGTGTGGGGGGGGTGGGGGGGGGTGGGGTGTGGGGGGGTGTGGGGTGTGGGGGGGGGTGTGGGGGGGGGTGGGGGGGTGTGTGTGTGTGGGGGGGGGGTGTGTGGGGGGGGGGGGGGTGTGTGTGGGGGGGGGTGTGGGGTGGGGTGTGGGGTGGTGTGGTGGGGGGGGTGGGGTGTGGGGGTGGGGTGGGGGGGGGGTGGGGGGGGGGTGGGGGGGGTGGGGGGGTGTGGGGTGGGTGGGGGGGTGGGGGGTGGGGGGGTGTGTGGTGGGGGGTGGGGGGGGTGGGGGGGGGGGGGGGGGGGGGGGGGGGGGGGGTGGGGGGGGTGGGGGGGGGGTTGGGGGGGGGGGGGATGTTTGTGTGTTTGGTTTTTTTTTTTTTTTGTTTTTTTTTTTTGTTTTTTTTTTTGTTGTTTTTTTTTTTTTTCTTGTGTTTTTTTTTTTTTTTTTTTGAATTTTGTTTTTTTTTTTTTTTTAACCCCCATTAGAGAAAAATTTTTTTTTAAAAAAATTTGTTTTTTTATATTTTATGTGGGGGGTGTGGTGGGTTGTAGGGTTTACGGGGGGGCTGGGTGTTTTGGTTTGGGGGGCGGTGGGGGAAGGGGGGGTGGGGTTTTTTTGTGGTGTTTTGAGTGTGGGGTTGTGGGGGGTGGGGTGGTGGGGGTTGGGGGTGGTTGGTGGTGTGGGTGTGTGGGTGGTTTGTTGTGGGGGGGGGGGGGGATATGGGAGGGGGGGGGGTTGGGTGGGGGGGTGTTGGGGGGGGGGGGGGTGGGGGTGGGGTGGTGGGGTGTTGGGTGGGGTGAGTGTGCCATTGTGGCGCTGCGTTGGGTCGGGGGGGCGGGGGGGGGGGATATTGGGGGTTGATCATAGCGAGAACGGATTAGTGGGCGGCAGGAGGATTAGGGGCTTTTGGATTGGGCGTTGAGTTCTGACAGACCATTGTGGGTCGCGGGGGGATCGATGGGGGGTGGCTTCATTAGTTGTGGGTTCAGTGGGGCGGGTGGACTTACTTGTGTTGGGGGGTGGAGGAGCGTGGGAGGTGTGAGGGCGGTGGAGAGGGTTGGGGACTGCAGGGGTGAGGGAGTGGGTGGGAGGCTGGTGTGATTTGTAAATTGGTATGGGATTCTGCGGGTGCGTGGTGTCATGGGTGCGGGGGAGGTTGGGACGTGGGGGGGAGGCTTTGCGTCTGCATGCGGACCTGTCTGGTGGGGGGCGGGGGTGGTAATGAATTGAGCGTGCGGGAGAACTTTGGAGGGGTGGGAGGTTCGTGGGGTTGGTAGGTGGTGCGGGGGTGGGTGTGGGGTAGGGTTGGGGAAACGTGGAATGCGTCGTCGGTGTTTGATTACTAGTGGTAGGCAGTTGAGCTGGGGGTGGGGGGTTGGTTATGGGGAGGCGGGTGGTGGGTGGCTAGTGGTGGTGTGGCGGTGGGACTGGGGAGGCTCGCGGGTCTGGGTGGGGTGTCGGGGGGGGAGTGGGAATTCCTTGGTAGTTGGTTGTTGGGGGGGGGAGGGGTTGGCGGGTGGGGTGCGGGGTTTATGGGGGGGGGAGGTGTTGTGGGCGGGGACGGAGCGTGGAGGGCGGGGGGGGGGGGTGGGGTCCGTGAGGAGTCGGAGTGTTTTGGGGGGCGAGTGTGCGTGGTGGGAGGGGGGCTGGGGCTTGGGGGAGGTGAGTGGTTGTGATGGAGGGGGCTGGGGTGTTAAGGCTGTGGCGGGGGAGCGAGGTTGTTTGGGGGGGGGGGGGTCTAAGGGGGCTGGGGTGGGGGTGGTGGAGATTGGGGGGGGGGGGGGTTGGTAGGGGGGGGGGTCTAGTGGGGGTACGTGTGTGAGGTATGTGCGTGCTGGGGCGTGCTGTAGCAGGTGGGGGGGGGCGGAGGGGGGGGGGGTGGGCGGGGGTGTGGGCGGGGGGTAGGGGAGTGGTGATGTGTAATGCGGGGCGTACAACTAGGGAGGGGGCGGGGACAAAGGGGGTTTGGGGGGCTATGCAGAAGTAGGAAGGGGCGGGGTGGGGTGGAAAGGGGGAGACTCGAAGGGGGGGGGATTGGGCGTCTGGGGATTGTTTGGTCTGAGAACGTGTTTGGGCAGGGTGGAGGAGGGGTTGGGGGCGCGGATCGGGGGAGGGGGGGTTGGGGATGGGGTACGTGGTTAGGGGTGGTTCCGTATTAGGTGGGGGGCGGTGGGGTGTGGGTTTATGGCCTTTGTGTGCGTTGTTGGATGGTGGCGGGGTGGCTTGGGTTGTTGGAGGTGGTCGAGTCCGGAGGAACGGGGATGTCGGGGATCGCAGAGTGGGTATGGTTGTGAGGCGGGTCCGTTAGAGGGGTCTGTGTAAGTCTCGTTGGTAAGTGTGTGTTTGTTGGGGGGTTAATATTTGTGTGTAAGGCCCCCCCCCCCCCCCGCCCTTAAAGTGTGGTAAGTTGGTTGAGCTTCGGGTGGTTGGGGTGGCTTCAGAGAGATGGGGCTTTGCGAATGGATGAATCCGGGTTGAGGTGATCGGTGGGGGGGCGGGGGATTCTGTTGGGTGGGTGAGGGGGGTGCTATTGGGCGTGGGCGTTCCGTTGGTCTGGGGTTGGGGTAGGTGGGATGTTATGGGCGGGGGCGATAGGGGGCGGGGGGGCGAGCGTCGGGGGGGTGCGGGGGGAGCGGGGCTGTTGGGCAGGTATGTATCGGTTCATCCGGGGGGGGTGATGGTTTGGGTTGTCGGAGGGGGGGGGGGGGGGTGCGTGGGTTGGTCGTGGGGGGAGTTGTTTGGCGGGTTTGCATGGTTCGCGTTGGTTGGGGGGGAGCGGCTAAGTGGGGTGGCGTGCGGGGGTGCGGAGGAGCTCGTCGGGGTGCCACGACTGAGTGAGTAAGTCTTAGAGGGTTGGGTGGCGTTGGGTGGTGTGAGGCGGGGGATGTGGTCGGGGCAGTGGGGGGTGGAGAAATGTGAGGTTATGCGGAGGATCGACGTTACAGGTGCGCGGGGATGTGGGGTTATGCCATTGGTTGTGCAGGTGTTTTGGCGTTGGGATTTGTGGCGGAGAGGGGGGGTGCTCCTGTGACCTGAGGTGCGGATGGCGAGTGGAGTAGAGTGCGGGAGTTTGGAGGGTGTGAAAGATTGGAATGTCTCGGTTTACTTAGATCAGTGTGGGTGTGGGGTGACTGGAGTGCAGGGGCAGGGGAATTGGGCATGGGTTGGGTGGTGCGGTGTAGTGTGTCGGTGACTGGTAGGGGGGTGCGTTGACTAATGGTGGTGGTTTGTGGATGTTAGCGGGTATCTGTGGGTGAGTGGTGGAAGCTTGTGGGGGATTCGTTCATGAGGACGGGCGGGGGGTGCTTGTCCGGTGGGCCGCGGAGAAGCGTTGGGTAGGATGTTGGCGGGGGGGTGGTGGTGTGTGATGTTGGGCGGCGGACCGGGCGACCCAGGCAGTTGGGAGAACCGGGGGGGCGTGAGTGTGGGGGGATTGGGTATCGTTGGCGTAGGGGGGAATTAAGGAGGGGGGGGTGGGGGTGGAGGTGTGGTTGTTTATTTTGTGGTGAGGTGGTTTTGGTGAGGCTGGGTACGGGAGGGGTTGGAGGGAGGGGTGGCAGAGGGGGTGGTGGAGTGAGGTGGAGGGGGGGGGGCAGGGGGAGGTGCTGAGAGTTGATGGTTCGCCCGTGCATCGGGGTGGCAAAGGGTTGGTGTGGGGATTGAGTTGTGGTGTGATGGCGGCGTTTTGGCGGTTTGTTCGTGCTTGGCTGGGGTGTTTTGGGTAGTGGTGGTCACGTTGGTAGATGCGTTAGTCGTTGTCGTTTGTGATTTTGCTCGGTGTTTTTTTAGTTTGCTTTGTTTTTTTCTTTATGTTGTGCTTCTGCATAGTGGCTAATCGTTCATTGTATTTGTTTATATCTCTCTTGTTAGAATGGCCTGAGGGGGTTTCGGCGCGCTGAGGCGATTTTGCTTGCTGGTTTTTTCCGCATGGAGCGGGTTCTAACATGTAGGTTGGGGGTACCGGGGGGTGAGTGGGGGTGTTGGTGGGGTCCGGGGGGGGGTGAGGGGAGAGGGTTAGGGTACGGTGCGGGGGCACGGGGTGGGTGGGAGGGTAGTGTATATATAGGGCGACACGAGGCGATGTGGAGAATAGAGAGCTGGATGAGTGGGGGGATTAGTGACACAGGGGACAAGCATGCGACTGGAGTACGTGGGCGCAACTGGGGGCTCTCTTCCTGCGACGGGAGGGGGGGGAAGTGAGATGTAGGGGGATTGGAACAGATTAGAGAGGAGAGAGAGACCCTAAGTTAAAGAAGTGGGGGAAGTAGACGTTAAAGCGGATACGAGGCGGTCCGGAAGGGATAAGTGAGATATTAGGGTGGAAGGACGTTAGGCGTTTGTGCGGTGAGAGTTGTTTTGTATTGTGTATGACACATATATAGGTGAGCACTATGCAGATGTTAACTGTAGTAGTATCTGTTGATATGGTTAGTGTAGGTATGCACGTAGAGAGCTAGAGGTGATATTGAGTAGGAGATCAATCGTTGGAATTATGGGATGGATCATGAGCATGAACGTTGCACAGTGTGTACAAAGAACGTGGATCATACGAGGGATCAGGTATTAGTGAGTTAAGGAAAATGTGATGTGGGAGCGATGTTGGGTGGGTGGGCGGCGAGAAAGGGCGTGCGGACGGTTAGGTAAGTCGAGGGATGAGGGGATTGGATAGGGAGACGGGAGGCCAGGATTATCAGACAGGAAGTATGGGAGGCGGGATATTGCTCGAAAGGAGGTTAGATCATACTATGGAAACGGGACTCTAGGAGGGGCGGACGAGAGGGAGGGGGAGTTACTCAGGAATGAGGTGGAGGTGAATGTAAAAGAGAGAAGCCTGTTAAAAGAGCAGGAGAAAGCAGACTTTTAGGTGCTCAGTGATAGATAAGGGGACGGATGGGAAGGGCATGGGAGGGAGGGGGGTGGTACGAGAAGGAGGAAAGGAGCTCTGAATCCCGGAATGAGATATAGGGCAGCACGCGAATCACAGGGTGGGGTGGCTGTAAATATATGATGGAGCGAGACGGGAGAGCAGGAGGGTCGGTACTGATTGACTGCGTTAAGTAGAAGCGCGGGAGGCGGGTGAAATTGATTGAAGTATGGGGTGAAGACGTGAAGTGAAATGAAAAAAGATTCGTATGGGAAAACGGGAAGGCCCAGATGAAACATGGGGGTCGCATGATGGGCGTCGAGATTTCCAAAGTTCTCTTGTCGGCAGCAGCACCGATGTCTCGATCTTCGCATGGGTTTCAAGAGGTATGAAAGGCGATCACAAGGGGGTGGTGGTAACGGAGCGGTCGGCTGTTGGTAGTGGTGTTGGGGTGTGACGATATTGGGGTAGCAGGAAGTTGTCGTAAGAATCATGTTACCCCACTGAATGTTCGGTACAGCGTTTGGGCCTAGTGACGATGCGTGAGAATAAGAGGGAGGCCAATCCAGAGGGAAAATAGGGCATGGCGATGGTAATGCGAAAATGGGGAGAGCAGAGGAAATACTGGTAGCAGCGGGCGATGCGGTTATGGAGACATGGAGAGCAGGACAGATGTCGGGACTTATAGTGTTTTGTGTGAAGTATGTATGTGGTGGAAAACTAGAGGGATTCCAGGAGTATAGGTAAGAAAGAACAGAAGGAAGTTGGGCACTGTATAAGAACTGTTTGGACAAGGAAGGTCACCTGTGGATAGTTTGCGGAGCTAGCACAGTGCCGACGCATTGTGCAGACTTGGATTACACATCTGGTGGGGGGCACGAAGTCAGTTGGTGATTTTAAAGTGAATGTTTCGTGAGGAGGGCGTTGTCTCCAGGGTCGGACACAGGGGGTAGGAGATTTGTGGGAAGGGAAAGATGGAGTAGAGGACATTGTGGATACGCGTGTACAGTTGAAGGGTTGGCAGGGACAGAGAGTTGAATGGGAAGTGGGCGGGGAGAAATGTTATATACGAATCATTATATCGGGGAGTAGCCGGGGGATGCTGAGTAGTCATAAATAAAGGAAAATTATTAGAGGGATAAGTGATAGTGAATTGATTAAAAACCGAAGAGATGGATTCATAGTATCAGCCACTCATGTATCTCCATTGTATTCTATTTCTTTTACATAAAGATTACACATTGGCTTAACCATTTATGAGATAGAATGCCTGGTAAATTTGGCTACGAATATTTGTTAAGTGCTAACTCATGATCAATTTTAGCAGACATAGCTGCCGTGGATTTACCACAATTTTTTGGAATTGACAGATGATGCCGCCTTACATACTTATTATGGAATTTTGCTGTCTGACCAGAACCCGTTTCGCTCGTCAAGCATCCACGCTTCAGAGGAATCCCCCCGGAGAGAGGCAATGATAGCCTGTAAACGGAATGTAAGGAGACACAGGTGTACATTTCAACCATCACGGAAATCTTTTACATAAGGAATGTTCCTGACAGGTGTTTTCAGAACAACTAGCACAACCTATTGACGCTGAGATCCTTTTACTATTATCTGTCCTCGTCTCAATACACTCATTACGGTCATAAGGATCTTCAACGTCCGCAACGCTCCGAACGGATGCTTAAAATCCTACAGTAAACGTGCGATTCAGAAGCTCACACAAACAAGGCTGCATCAGCTAATTCTTCGGTCGCTGACTAAAAACTTGAGGACGGGCAAATGACGTGTTCGTCCATCTTCATTCTTAGGCCATAGTGTTGAGGACACTCTCTTCCCTTCCTGTCTGCTTTTAGGTTGAAAGATATCATTTCTAAAGTCTCAGTCACCCCCTACATATGGAATGTCCTGATGGAAGTGAATCTCGATGAGACACAGAAAACCACTCAGGGAATTTTAACAAGAATATTAGATGGGTTCATAAAGAAAAACCTTCTTCTCTCTCGTCTCTTTGACTCTTCTGTCTGCTGAACCTCAAAATTGTTCTGCTCTATGATCAGTATGTCCAGTCTCTCTTTCATCTGTCAGCACATCTGTCTCCCCTTCTTCCTTAACGAATTGATTGTTCTCGCCGGATACTCTCCTGTCTTGTACACTAGCGGTGTTTTCTCCACTGTGTACAGTCATCTCGCTGAGGGTATATTCTGTCTAGTGTTCTCGCTCTCTGCTGGCTCTCAGTCTCTCGTCTCTGATCTCCTGGTTGACTGTTCTACTGGCGAAGGGAGCAGGAGAGCATGCGCTCTATGGATGTCGGGTAGCGGAACAGGTAAGTACAGAGAGGCGGAGACCTCTTTTACTTCGAGCTTCGCACTCCCCTCTGGGTACATCTAGTGTGTTTCTCTCAGGGAAGGTGGGGTTCCACATGAAGGAACATTCTGCAGGATCGAGTGGGACCACTGATGGGAAAAGTGAATAATTACAAGGAAAGATTTGTATCTTAATTGCGAGTATGGGGGAGATTTCGATATTCAGGAAAAATACAACACGACGTCACCACATAGATCTATCTAAACATAAACGACGTTTCTTATTTCATTATCCGCTTGATAATACAAAAGATGGTGTGTCATCCCCATGGTGGCTGGCGGCATGACTATTTCTTTGGCATTAAAAATTAGAGAGTACATAAATAACTTCACCCTGCGAGGTTCTCAACAAACTAGGATCATAGCTTTTATTGATGTCAGGGGCCGGAGAGTAGGCACTTCTCCGTACTTGCAGAGGGAGGTATTTAAGGAGTTGGTGGAAGGGTGATTTTTATGTATTTAGGAGATTAGTTTATGACATGTTAATTTTAATATGCTTTATGTATGTATGGTTGTCGTTGGGGTAGATGCTTAATGGGTATAGTGGGTATGTTCTTTGAATTATATGGCTAGTATTAAGGTCTTTGAAGATTGACGTGCCCAGGCAGTGAGTCGGGGGGACAAGTGGGTGGGGCAGGGGCGTCTATAAGGGGAAGGGTTGGATTATCGGTTGTGGACGATTCGACGTGTTAAAGGAGTCCATTTCCCACAAAATATCTAGCGTTTATCGTGGTTTTTGGTTTCTGGTTTCTTGGTAGTTATTAGTGGGTGTTGTCGTGCTTTTGCCGATGACTGGCACTTTCTATTGGACGATTTGTCACGTTGTGTGGGTTTTAGGTCACTGTTGTTTGTGGCTTAACTTTGGCTTTATTATTTTTACCATGACGTATAGGTATGAACGTTTGTCAGAGATGATGAGAGTTGATGAAGAAGAAGAAAAAGAAGATAGAAGAAGCGTATAAGAACATAGTCATGTGCTGTCATACTTTGTCACTCGTCTCGTTGTGTACACATGTGTGTATAGAAAATAAATCTATTTTATAACCTTTGTATATCATGAATAGAATAAGCTGTCAGTTGAGAACAGAACAAGTAGACTGAAGATGTTGCCCAGAGTACTGTGGTTAAGATTGCGTTGGAGAAGAACGTTGGTGAACATAGTGACTGGTAGCAAAATCGGGACAGTCAAGCAGTTTGATACCATGGGTTGTGAATGGGTGGTGTGACGATCGATCTTGGTTTCGTGATCAAACACTGGTAGATGTACAATGTAAGCTACGTCGTGTGGTAGCAGACGTTGTAAACAGAAGATGTCCAAATCTGGGAAGATCTCTTCTTTCCGTCGCTTGTCTACTTCTCTGATCGCTGTGTAAACAACGATTGTCAAGGCACTTTGAGCGTGCCACAGCAGCTTGTGGAGTTCTAAACAGCTTTGTATCTAACCTCCACCTATCCATAAATCAGTAATCCAAAAATATTACATGAAGTGATGTAAAACCGGTACTGAGGACATGCGTGAGATAGGCGTCATGTGCAGCTGAGCCGCGTGGATGCGTGACGTGATCCGATCTCACTTGGTTGCTTGTCACATGACGAATACTGACCTGCTATTCCCTGTTACTACATAGGAAGTCCGCACGGATGAATCACTTGTGTTACGGACGAGCTCACGGACGACTTCAATGTGCTGGTATGTTCCCTGTAAGCTGTGTCTAGTGTGTTATTATTCTTTACCTTGGAGACTGAATCGAGTCGATCACTCAGAGGTAGAGCCCCGGCTCGCACATCATGCACGAGAAGCCGTGCGCTTCCCTTAACAGTGGCGAATTCATAGATACGCATCTTTATTCGTACGTGCAAGATCAAAAGTTGGACTTCGCCCTGTTCCTTCCTGGGGTCTCAATACATCGAGTTCTCTGTGCTACGATCATAAACGCGATGTGTTTTACTTCGATACGAGGGTGTCCACGATTCCAGCACTCCGTCCTCTTGTACTTGGTAGAAAGCAGCCGTGTGAGTAAATGAGAGCTGTTCAGCCCTACACCTATCACTTGCTGTTGTGATCCCAAGTCGCGTTGGCGGTCTCTATGATGCCCTTTAGAGTCTTGAATGTAACTTCATTGTAGTTGTTTTACGCCGTTTTCACAGGGCTTTGATCATCGAATTTTACTTACACGTACTTCCCATATATCCCCAAGTGTCTTCTTGTTATGCTATACATGTCCATACAAGAACTAGTAATTCCCTGATGTTCATCATTTACATAACTATGACCCAGTCTTATGGCACCCCCCCTGTTAAATGTCAACACTCAGGTCTAGCCCTCATCAAGTGCCGACCTGTTTCATGTGACGTGCAAGCACTAATTCTCACCTCACAAACCATTCGACATGTCTAATATTCCTAATTTGACTGATATTGTTTAATACCACATAAATGTCAAAGTTTACATGTTGTATCTTATCTCATATAACATACTAATGTAGGAAGCTGGTGATAACCAAGGGAATAAGAGTGCCTAATGTTTATAGTAAGTGTGGACGTTCTTAGTGTCTAAACTTAGTATATACTCACGATTAGTCTAGATTGTCGAGTTTGAGGGCTAGATGCTCTGACAGACTAACTGGTCTGCGAGGATTTGTACCGGCTGAGTGCCATGCCATCGTCCATTGATGCAAGGCTGCTTTATTGGACGGGATGTGGGTTGCGATTTTGGCCATGAGGGCTGCATTGGGGACCGATGTGGGGGAGTCTTTTTTGTTAGTGAATAGAAGAATTGTCTCTTCTATGTGTCTTCTTAGTTCTGGTGACTTTTACGGTAACGGTATCTTAAAATTATAACAGGTGCGTGTGGATCACGTAAACCAGTCTTAAAGAATGTGCGCCTACAATAAATACCGATTAATTCATTTAGTTGTTCTAGTGGGGATGATTATTGAATGCAGTTAGCAGTAACAGTGCCTGGACGCGAGATTGCTTTGTCGTCATATGTTCAACACGTACAGACTTTGATTGTAGCAAGTTTTATGTTGGTCGGGGACCGACGTTAGAGATGGCCTTGCTGCTCCGCGACGGTAACGTTCTGGGACAGCAGATGACGTCTAATCATTTCAAATTCACCATCGAGAGGTTATTATCTGGTCATGCTCAGGGTACCGAGGAAGTCGTATGTTGTTTGTGGACACTCGGTTTCTCATCCCGTCTTCTTGTGGTCGCTCGGCCTGAGGAGCCTGGTGTGGCGTGGTGGTACTCGCAGACAGCGAGGCGCGCGGTAAAGGCTAGCCGGCGTCGTTGACAGAGCGCTTTAAATGGGGGAGCGCAGGGTATGCGCTGTTGCTCAAGCCTTGAGAGGTTTTGTCGCTGGACAGGACTGCAGGCTTGCGGGCCAGCCAAAGGGGGGCGAAGAGTTGGTTGGGATAGTAGGGCCTACACTTGTGGCGTCACTTGGGGCCGCATGGCATGATGGCGACTAAAGGAGGCTTAGAGGGGCGAAGTAGATCGATGTGATTTTTCTTTTGTGGTATTTGCACACTAACATGTTTTTTTTTTCACGTGGTCGTTGCAATGCTGTTTGTTAAGTCTTATTAGTAATTTGTGTGTTAAATATTTTTTGAGTAACCATTTGCGCTCTGGCGCATTACGATCATTTAACATCCACATTTCACTACCTGTCAGCTCAATACTTTCCTCTCTCTACTGCTCTTAGGTATGTTTAAGATTTATCTCCCGATCTAGTCTTGTTATGATTGAGAGCTAGGGTGGGTGTGTTTGCTGAAGTAATATCTAGATTTGTTGGGATATATTGAGCAAATGTAGGTCTGCGCTAAATTCGGTATCCCTCTCATCGTAAGTCTGCGCGCCGCGCGCAAACTTTTGATGCCCCTTTCGAAGCACAATAGTTGGAGAACTCACTAAGACACAACATACAGTATCGTTGACCTATGTATCTATTAGATCATTACATAAGTACTGAGCAGCTATCGAGTCCAGATTCATAGGAAGTATAGATTAAGAGACTACTGTAGCGCGCAACTCGCGCGGGGAGTCTTCGATGAGCGCGCTGGTCATCTCGTTACACCCGCCTGAGGGCTGTTGTTTTGCCGGGAATGCAACAAGAAGTGAATATGTAGTATATGCTCGTGTCGTCGGAGAAATCTACAGAAAAGACCACCAAGATCAGTCCTCGCGCGTTCCACAAGGTCGTGACCCCATCCTCTGTTGATGTGTAACGCGATTATTATCGCCTCACTCTTAAGAGAGTGTTTAGTTAGATTTTTATCTTTTTTCTTGCATCTTATGTTTGTCTATTTAGATTTCTAGGATGTACTCTCTCTCATTCGCATGTGCTAGATGGAATTCACAGTGATATTTCTCGGGTAGCATGTACTGCGATTGGTGGATGGCTTCCCTTTCCTAGTCGTCTCTGTCCGGTGCAATCAAATTGGATGGACATTAGCAAGTCATTGAAAACCCCACGCTAGTCTCACATACTATATGTAACCCCCCGAAATCCACAGTACAAACTCCTTTCAACAGTACATACCTAGCAAACCGTGTCTCAGTAAGATGCGATATAGAAAGCTGAACCCCACTGTAGACCAAGAGAAGTGCAGAATACGTAACCTAACACAGACCTAGTCTTATATGCAAGCAGACATGATATGAACTTTTCTTCGTCCTATTCTGACATGTGTAACTGTCCCGTGAATAGTTTGGCTTGGCTAGAAGATAGCTCTGAGTGTAAGCAACCGTACTTAGATGAATCTGAAGGTGAGATTGTCTTGCTAACAGACGCTCGCAAACCTCGCAACTGTAGAGCGTACATCAATAGCCCGCAGTGTAATGCGCCAATACCCTGTGGTTTATGTGTTACCGCAGATGGGTTGATGCTTGGTAGTGTTACTCTATGTGTGTTGTCCAAAACGTATGTGTAGATTGTGACATCCCATTCTCGTCCATGTGTTGGCGTCTTTAACAGTATAGTCTATGGATTTATGTTAGATGAGCTGTTGCTGTGTTTGTTAGAGGTCATTGAATGCAAAGCGTCAATTGAGCGTGTCCATGTAACTCAGTGAGAAATGACCATAGATTCAAGCAGGGTATTGTGTGTATATGAGATAATCTTATATATGAAGTAAAAGACATAAAATCCTTTATGAGCGAGAGATATTACAGGACGTGTTTTGATTAAGTATTTTATCTCACAAAACAAAAATTTTCTAAATAGAAAATATATGTAGTATCTTTACGTTTATTTTTTATTTACACCTCATGTTTTTTTGGGTGGTGCGTTTGTGTTGTGTGGTGTATTTGTGTTGTTGGGCTGTGTTTGTGTGTTTAGTCGGTGTTGGTGGTTGACAATGAGGTATTTTGGTTAGTTTATTTGGTTGCTCATGGTTTTTTAATGTTGGTGGGGATTTTCTATTGGTGATGGTTTAGTTATTGTCGTTATGTTTGTGGGTTGGGTTTGGGCGTATGGTTTTTTTATGTGGGTTAATTTTTGTTGTTTGTGGGTGTTCTAATTTGTGTTTGTTTTTTTTTGTTGTTTTTTTTTGACGGGTTTTTATTGTTTTTGTGTAGTTGGCATTGCCTCGGATGTTCTTCTATGGACGTCTGGATTTTGATATCTCGCTTTTATCTTGTGTAGTGGGTATGGGTTAGTTACATAACCGTAAATAGAATAATAGATTAATATTCAGGGGGTGTGGTCCGTGCTTGATTCGGGGAGGGTGGACAAGGGGGGAGGGGGGCGGGGGGGTGATTTCATTTATGTTGTGGATCTTCTTATTGTGGGTAGCACGTGCTTGGGGCCGGGTATGCGGGGTTTATAGTTTTGGGTGATCTAGGTAGTGTTGGCTCTTGTAGGCGGTGAGTTTTGTATTGATTCTTGGGTGTGGGTTTGTTGGGGTTAATTAGGGGTTTGTAGTTTTGGTTGGTAGTTGTCTGTTTGGGGGGGCTAGGTTGGTGGGATGGGAGGTGGAGAGGGGGGTGTGAGACTGGTTGATCCGGGTGAGTGTTCGCGGGGTGTGTTAGGCATTCTTTTAGTTAGTAGGGATGCGGTCTTGGGAGGGTGCTGTATGTGTCGGGGGGGGGGTTGCGTGTGATGTATGTGATTGTGTGAGGTTGTTTGGTTTGGGGCTGGTTGGTGTGTATTGTCTTCTTTGTTATGTGGGGGCGGGGGTGGAGGGGGGGGTAGGTATTGAGTTAGGGTGGGGGTGGGGGGTGGGGATGTTGGTGTTCTAATGTATAGGGCATCGTGGGTATGTACGGTGTTGGTTTTGGTTGTTGTGTTTTTCTTTCGTGTTTGTGTTCGTGTTCTTTTGTGGTATCTCGGGGGGGGAGTTGGTAGTCTTTTGGTTTCGTGGTTTGTGTGGGCCCTAGTCGGGTTCGGAATGCTGTTTGGAGTTAGGGGTTTTTGGGTTTTGGTCTGTTTGTGTGGTTAGTGAGATTGTGTTTGTGGTGTTTGTGGTGTTGATTTCTGGGGGTTGGTAGGTTTTGGGATTGTTGTGTGTGGAGAATTGTTGGTTATCTGTGGTGTTGGAATAAAAAGAGCGAAAGCAGCGTAAACAGTAGGGTAGCCCGATAGTTGTATAGGTACAGAGAGGTGGGTAACGGACTGATGATATCGTGGGGCGGGCGTGCGGGGCGTTGGTGGGACGGATCGGTTAGAAGATGGCATGGGAATGGGGTCGGGGAGGGAGGGTTCCCAGAGGGGGGCGGGCGAGGGCGGGGGGTGTGAGGTGGGTGGCGTGGCTAGTGGAGGGGGCGTCCCGAGGGTGGGGGCAGGGGGCGGTGAGGTTATCTTGGGGGGTGGCTCTTGGGTCGTGCGATTCGTCACTAATGGGCGGGGGGGGGGCCAGGAGGAGTAAATGGTGCATCGGGGGACGAAGGGGGGAAGTGAGTGCTTGGGGTGGTCGGGTCAGACTTTGGGGGAGGGGGGGGACGGCAGGCAGCGTGATTCGGGTCCGGTGATAGTGTGCGACGGGGGGGGGCGGGGCCGGCGGGTAATGGCCACACAGGGGGGTCGGCTGGTAGTCCGTGGAATTTGGCGAGGACACGTGACTGGAGGTCAGTGCTCTGGGGGTGTCCCAGTTGGGAGTGCAGAGGTGGTTGGGTGCACGAGTCGGGTGGTTCCTATTTAGTTCCGGAAGACAGGGGGGCAGCGCGGGCGCGGCAGGGCGGGGAGAGTAGATCACTCATCGGGAAGAATCTTGTTTGTGTGAGGGGAGTGGGAGTTTCTCTAAATTGCCTGTTTTCAGCTCCATATTCACTCTTTTAAGTAGGCTATAAATATTAATTGTACTCTAGAGTCAGGCAATGACAATGATAGCACATAAAAGTGGTGTGCGATAGGGGAATAATTTGGGTAAAGGGAGGATATGAGGTTGAGGCATGTGTGGTGTGTGGGAAAACACTGGTTGAGGTGTGGGTTGAAGGGGGTGGGGGGGGGTCTGGGTTCGGTGGGTTGTCTTGAGTGTGGTGTGATGGATTTTTTGGTGTGATTGATTGAAGGGAGCGGGTGTTTCCTTTAGTTGGATCATGTGAGGAGTGATTTCCCTCTGAGTGGTGAGATGATGCTCAAAAATGGGAAAAGTTTAATAAGCTAAGTTTGATGACCGACGGTAGGTTGGCGTGTTCTTTAGGAGGAACGTGAACCGGGGTATGGAGATGGCTTGTTTGGTAGGTGGGGTACGTTATAGGTGTCGGGGTAAGGATGTGCGAGGACTGGGGTTCGGAAAGTTCGGCGCTGGGGGGTTCGAATGGAACGGGACATTGGGGAGACGGGGTGTGAGCGTGGGGGGCTGTGGGGGCGCCTGATAGTGAGATGAGGCGCGAAGTTTTCAGAGGGTAGGGGTTGATGTAAACTTGTGTGGTGTGTTGGCATGGGCTTATTGTATTTGGTTTGTTTTTGTTGTTTGTTTGTTTCTAATCCTGTTTGTGTTTTTGAGAAGATTGGCTTGTTTCTGAAATAGGGTTGTTTAGAATTTTAGAGACAGAGAAATCATATATAAGCGGTTTGTTTTGCTAAGCTATGAATTGAATGATATTGGAAAAACTGAAACACGAACATTGTGATCTCACGACATAGATTCATTCCGCATCAATATCATCATTGATCTTCACCATGGGAGACGACTTGGTGGTTGTGATCAGACCCTTACCCATCAGTGAATCGGTCTATTAACCTGACCAATTCAGTTGAGGGCAGAGATCATTCATCCTGGGGGGGTGATGTGTTCTCGTCCCTCGGAAGACGACCTATAAAGACTGGATCTTCGAGCGTCTATTCGTGTCTGGTAGATACTTCGTCACACCCACTGTGATCAGCTGTCTTTCAAGAATCGTTGTGCTTGTTTGTTCGTCGCGGTTAATTTCCTATTTTTTTGGTGTTTTCTGTCTGAGCTGTCCCCCACCTATGGGACAGGGAGGAGGGGGAGGGAGAGGACTGTATGAGTGACATTTTTTGGTTTCAGTCTTTGCCTCCCTTCATTTTATCCTCGTCGCTTTTCCTTAAAAACCCACAGCGTTCAGTTCATTCTAAGTAGTAAAGAGGAGGATGGAATTGAAGACAGGAGGATGAGGACCTGACCAGTTGTCCCTTCACTCTTTACAGAGTGAATCTTTTGGAATACTGGGGGGACAGATTAGTATCCTCGACCTCGGTATTTAGGGGTTTTTTGTAATTTGTTGCATTGTTCTGGGTCATCTCTCTGTTCCGCTAGAAGTGAAGCATGTTGTTGCGGCCACTATCGCGGGTCCCTCAACTCATGTTGGTGAGGGACACCACCTGCAGGGACGTCTCACTGCTTCAGTTTGTCCCATTTAATTTTTCTTTCTGTCTGAACGAATTATGGTGTTTATTATTATTAGTCGTTAAATACACGTTTCCCTTGGTCGTTGTGTCTCAGCTGGCGAAACTCCTCCTGCTGTCATGTCAGACGTTAGCTGGGCTGTCGCCCCCATCGCGGCCATTATAAGCTGCTGCATTACAAGGCATGGAGGCCAGCTGTCAGACCACCTCTCAGGAGCTCCTCATTCCAAACGACGTGAGTATGAAGTATAAACGTCACACTTTATATATAAGCTCTCTTATTCCCTGTTAACCAGCTCCTCATTAGTTGTTATAAAGATCATTAAATTGATTTGTGTATTACATATTCAATGTGTTGATGTCGATGTGGAGGTGAATGTGCCTGAGGGCTGAAGGCACTGGTTGACATTTACCATCTGCTGTAAACTCAGGTTTTATTCTAACAGCAGATCTTTAAGTTTAATGAGCAGAAGAACAACACAGTGAAGTTTCAGAGGACTAACCTCCGCTCTGTGACAGGAAGCAGACGCCCTCTGGCTGCTCACGCTAATCACTCCCTCGTTACATGTAAAACACATGTTACAGACATGTCATTTAGACCCCAAGGAACCATGTCAACTTTTGGTAAAATAATAATATGTCCCCTTTAAACGTCTTCTCCTGTGGCTCCGCCTCCTCGCAGCTGATTGGCTCCATCATCGGTCGTCAGGGCAACAAGATTAACGAGATCCGTCAGGTCTCTGGAGCTCAGATAAAGATCGGCAGTCAGCTGGACAGCACCAGTGATCGGCACGTCACCATCACCGGCACGCCCATCGCCATCCACCTGGCCCAGTACCTCATCACTTCATGGTGAGTTTACAAACTGGTTTGAACTCCACAAGCTGCTGCAGATCAAAGCCACTTGATGGTGAGGAGATCGGTCCCCAGTTGGATTTGTTCCGTCTCCCACACGTTGAGCTTCTTTGTTTCTCAGTGTTTGATCCGAACCATCGTCCCACCACCATCAGCCTCTGGGTTCAAGACTCTTCTGCCCAGTGTTCCCAGTCCTTTGTTTCACCAACGTTTCTCCACCACAACACAGACTGGGACACTTCTTCTACTTGTTCTGTTCTCATCTGACAGCTGATTCATTTCATGATAAAAAGGTTATAAATATATTTATTTCTACATGTGATCAACAGACTGTGACGTATGAAGATGTTTGTTTATGCTTCTTCTTCTTCTTCTTCTTCTTCTTCATCATCTTCATCATCTCTGACAAACGTTCATCCTAACGTCTGTACGATGGTTGTGTCCCCTCCTCCCTCAGCCCCCCCCCCAGCCATCACCCCAACTTACACAGCACCCCCCCCCCATCCGTACAGCGCCCCCCCCGACAATAATCTGTTGCAACCTCCAGTAAAACTTGTTTTATGATTTCACTTCTTTCATTTTGATTCTAAAATCCTCTTTGTTTTTCTCTATGATTTAGTTTTTGATTTTTTTAACATGTCTTTGGTTTAACCCTCTAACCCTTCTCCATCCAAACCCCCCCGTACCGCCCTCCCCTCCACCCTTCACCCTCCCTCCCTTCCCCCCTCCTCCTTCCCCTCCTCTTCCTCCCTCCCTCCCTCTCTTCCTCCCTTCCTCCCTCCCTCCCTCCCTCCCTTCCACCTCCTCTTCCTCCCTTCCTTCCTCCATTGCCCCCTCCCTCCCTCCCTCCCTCCCTTCCTCCCTTCCTCCTTTGCTTCCTTCCTCCCTCCCTTCCTCCCTTCCTCCCTTCCTTCCACCACCTCTTCCCCCCTACCTCCCTTCCTCCCTTCCTTCCACCTCCTCTTCTCCCCTACCTCCCTCCCCCATTCCCTCCCTTCCTCCCCTCTTCCTCCCTTCCTCCCTCCCTCCCTTCCTCCCCTCCTCCCTTCCTCCCTTCCTCCCTCCCTCCCTCCCTCCCTCCCTCCCTCCCTCCCCCTCCTCCATCCCCTCCTCCAGTTTAGAGACCGCCAAATCCACCGCCCAGTCCTCCTCCATGCCGTCTCCCGTTGACCTGACCATGAGCTTCACCCAGCCCGCCCCCCCCGCCTCGTCCTCCTCCTCCTCCCCCCTGGCAGCGATGGGCGCCGCGATGCCCCCCGCTCCCCTCCTGGGGTCTCCCTACGCCTTCCCCCTCTCCAGCCTCCTGGGAGTGAAGTCCATCCCCTACCTGGCCCTCTCCAGCCCCCCTGCCTCAGCCATCGGGGGGGCCTTGTTACCAGGCTCCATGCAGACGGCAGCGTCGGCAGCCGTCCCGGTGCAGGCTCATGCGGTGGCGGCCCTGGCGTCCTACACGGCGAAGATCTCCTCCTCAGCCAACGGGATGAAGAAGCCGGAGAGACAGAAGTTTGCTCCGTACTGAAGAGGAGAGGAAACGTCACTGAGGTATCTGGTCTCAGACTGAGGGCAGCTTCATTTCCCTTCTGTTCCTCCATCACTCTCTGGTGCACTTTCTCTCTCTCTCACTTGTCTTTGTCCCTTTCTTCCATTTGTCTCGTGTCTCTGTGGAAGTGGGATCACTGGGAGACGTTTGTCTCTGATAGAGTCTCCATGTGATGGTGCTGCAGGAAGTGAGGCTGTCTCACCAGGTGATGCTGTTTCCAGCTCAGAGTTCACATGTGGTTGGTTTGTTGTTGAAGAGCAGCTCCTCTTACTCAGAGAGCAATCCTTTCACAATAAAAGCCTCCCTCTGGGTTCCTGGTGGAAGCTTTTATTGTGAAGCAGCAGAAGATGAGCCCGACCTGCTCGTCAGCCAGAAAACAATGAAACTAGGAAATGTGGAGAAACCAAAGATTTAAGCGATGGAAGCATTCAGGTTTATTTTTAACTGTAAAATGACCCAACAGTTAAAATCTGGTCCCAAATCAGTGGTTTCATGTTTTCTTTGTTAAACTCTCAGATATCGGCCTCAGAAACCTGCAGGGTTCTAAAGGACCTGAACTCTGACTCATCTGAAACCAACAAACCTCAGAGACTCAGGATGAAGGCTTGTAGAAACAGAAGAGACGGATGTGAAGACGTTTACTGTCGTTCTGTGCTCAACACATGTTAATGCACACGTGGGGAAAATCTGCTGACCAATCAGAGCAGACTATCGGGGGGGGTCTTGAAGAGACAGGGTTTGAGACAGAGGCTGAGGAGAGGACGCTGAGCATTAGAGCATGAACACATTTCTGAAACCTTCTTGTGATTTATTCAACAGGGAAAATATACATTTAGGAGATAAAATGTGTTGTTACATAAAGTTTGACTTTAGTGTTTTAATCTTTAAGGTGATTAAAGTTGTGTTGTTTTCATTTAGAGACACAAACTGTCCGTTTGATTTAAAGAGACAAATCTAACTCAGTGGAATCCCAGCTTCCTCTTCCTTCACCTCCCAGAGTTCCACTGATCCCACTTCCCACGTCTCACTGAACTCTTTCTTTGTGACGCTGCCCTCGTCTCACGATCTGATGATTCTGAGGTTCCAGGTGATTTGGGCCACGAAGCCTCTAAAAGCCATAAAGACTTTTCTCCTCCTTTATTCTACTGTGTACTCACATATTTATTGACTAATATGAAATATTCCCTCAGAGAATTTATATCACTGGTCACTAACACTGAGCTGAACGACTCGGCTTTTGTATACAATGATGTCGACTTGTATAAAACTACTTCCTGTCTGCTTCCTGTCTCTTTTTCATTTCTTTAGTTTGTTGTAAAGAGTTTTTTAAAACTTTAAAACAGATTTTAAAAGTTCTCTTTGTGTGTTAACAGTCTGTTTTGTTTTCATTCTCAGTTCTTAATTTCAAATGTGTTGTTTAAATTATGTTTTTAACTTATTAAAGGAGTATTACATTTACAGGTTTAGAAACAAACTTTTCCAACATGGCTGCAGGTAAATACTGTAAAACTGAACTTGTTTTTTTTAGTTGTGTGAACAAAGATTAATAACCTGTATCATTGATGCTAATAACCTCATGTTGTGTTAGATAGAAGAGTTGTGTTTTCACTTGTGAGCTCAAACTGGACGTTTTAACACAAACACACAATTTCTGAGCAGGGAACTCGTCGTCTCCACCTTCAGCCGCAGAACTAGAATCAAGTAGATCCACTTCCTGTCTGCGCAGAGGAAGTGACCATGTGATGATCTAACCATGACCTCGTCAGATCTGAGGTCTTGACCGATCATGTGACATGGTTCTCTCGCTGCTGTTTCCTGTGACCGATGGCCGAAGCGTTTAATCACGTGACAGATGTTTACTGTTTGTTTATTAACACGCACACACACACACAGAGACACACACTCACACACACACACAGACACACACACAGAGACAAACACACACTAACACACACACACACATACAGAAACACTTACACACAGACACACACAGACACACTCACTCACAGAAACACACACACACACACACACACACACAGACACACACACAGAGACACACACTCACACACACACACAGACACACACACAGAGACAAACACACACTAACACACACACACACATACAGAAACACTTACACACAGACACACACAGACACACTCACTCACAGAAACACACACACACACACACACACACACACAGACACACACACAGAGACACACACACACTCACACACAAACACACATACAGAAACACTTACACACAGACACACACAGACACACACACACACACACTCACAGAAACACACACACACACACACACACACACACAGATGAATCTCGTGTTTTCAGAAACTTTAACGTCGTCTTCGTTTCGTTCGTTTGTTCAAAATCTTTCAGTGAAAAATGTTCAATATTAATCAAACGTATTTATTTTTATAAACCTGGACGAACCGATCACTCGTCCGTCCTCTTCACACTCACTTCTTGTCTTTGTTTTACTTCCTGTCCCTCGTCCACGTGTCCTCCGTCTATTTGCATGAGTGTGATTTGAATTGATGTCTATGCAAAAGCGTCTCTGTGTGGTTCACGTGCACGCTGCGCTGGTGCTCGTGCACGTGAAGCTGAAATCAAAGGGCTACAGTCGACACCGGGTCTGATTCACGCTGCGGACACAACAACCAATCACACGCCTGCGTTTATAAAACAAGAACAAAACATACAAACCAATTTCTACTGAAACAAAACAAGGAAAAACTTCCAGATACTTCACTCAGTACACGTACATGTAGTACACGTGTACTCTGGTGTACTCCCTCAAATCAAACCAGACATAACGATCACAACATCAACAACTAAATTATCAACCATGTGTCACATGACGTGGAAATGATGCCCGACATAGATGAAGATGTAAATAAAGATGGACGACACGTCTCCACTTCCTGCTGTTCTAATAAAAACGAAGCCAAGTATCTCAAATACAAACGCTGCCACCTTGTGGTGATGACATCACATCTGCAGCAGAGATCGTGGAGTAGAGGCGTGGTTTTAAAGTCCCGCCTAAATCTACACTCGACCAATCACAAGGCGATTTCATCTGTCAATCATGACATGATCATATAAAGACAGGCTGAGACGTCGTGATGACAGCTGAGACCGGCTTCTGATTGGTCGAGCTGATGTGTCATCAGCACCACGATCACGAATGACTGCATGTTATGTTTTAACCACAAGATGGCAGCGTTTGTACTCAAAACACGTTGTCTTCATTTCTGGAGGAAGTGGAGATGTGTCATCATCTTTGTTTATAATCTATGATTCTTAATATCACAGATTCACGTCACTCAACATGTTTCACTTCCTGTTTGGACGTGAAAACAAGCAGAGGACGGACGTGACGTGAATCAGACCCTCGGAGCAGAGACGAAGGTTTTCAGCGACGCTACACGAGTCGACACCGAACACAGAGAAGAATCAACCATTTAATGAAGCTCTCGGTCCAAGACACACATGAACCTGTACAGCAAACACACACTTACACAAACACAAGAGAAACGCACACACTCACCAACCAATCGCCGAACTAAACGAGTTCTGAATTCTTTATTGCACTTGAACATGAAAAGTCCATTAGGACCAGATCTTTCCTGCTGATGTTCTCCATCGTTTCATTTGAGCTGTGAAGACGAGCGCTCAGTGGGTCAGCGTGTTCCTGATTCTGTTTTCTTTACATTCATGTTCTAATAAATAAAACCCACACTGAAACAAACAAAGAGGCCGAGTCGTGTTTATCATGAAGTCGTGTTTACACAGGATTCCTGCCTGGAGCTGTGGGTTTACTGTAGAGACCAGTAACTGTACAGTGTTCACCAGAACAACACTGAAGCTGGTTTCACACATGAACTCAACCACGTGTTCCTGACATGTTCCTGACGTGTTCCTGACGTGTTCCTGACGTGTTCCTCACGTGTTCCTGACGTGTTCCTGATGTGTTCCTCACGTGTTCCTGACGTGTTCCTGATGTGTTCCTCACGTGTTCCTCACGTGTTCCTGACGTGTTCTGGAGGTTCTGTATGTGAGAAGAAATGTCATGTTCCTGTTGTTGTGAACGAGTCGAACCCGTTCATCTTCAAAACAGAGTTTTTACAGTTTTATCTGTGAGAAAGACAAAGGACATGGATTCCATACACACACACACACACACACACACACACACACACACACACACACACACACACACACACACACACACACACACACTTTCACACACTGTTAATATCTGCATGCAGGACTCGACCTGACTGTCAGTAACCTGTTCCTGTAAACACAATCCAATCAACACTCTCTCTCTGAATTAAATCAACTGATAAATAATCATAAATAAATGTATTGATCTGTTGTCAGGCTGTTTATATTGATTATGATCACAAACTTTTATTTATAAGTGGGTTAAGGTTTGTATAAAACGTCCTCAGGTCAGTTTTCTATTAAATATGGTAAAATGTGAATATTAAGCAGAACAGAGGAAACAAAAAGGTTTTTTCTCACATTATGGGACATGACACATGAAGGTGGGGAAGTAAACCTATGACCTCAGACACAGTCAAAGCTCAATGCTGGAGTGAGGAAAGAAAGGAGGAGCCACTGTCTTCAGGACATCATCTCTCAGACACTTTCTGTCCCTTGTCTCTGCTGTGATCCTCCTCTCATCAATTATTTCCCAGCATGCAGCTGTTCCCAGAGGCTGCTACAGTCTCCCCCTGGTGGTTGTTCTGAGGTGGTGGTCGAGAACGTACAACAAGAATCTTCATCTACGTTTGTATAAAACGTCCTCGGGTCAGTTTTCTATTAAATATGGTAAAATGTTTATTAAACAGTTTCCTCAGAGACTTAAAGATGCTCTGCTCTTCATCGACTCTTCTTCATTCTGTAAATGTCTCATTCACTTTTCTTCTGCTTGTTTCCATTATGTCAAACTGGTGATTTTGTTCTTTTACCTGCACCAAGGACGAGATGTTTCCACCAGTTTGTTTGAAGAGGAAAGAAAAGCTGAGTCATGATTCCAGTGAAGTCGGTGGAAGGATGTTTATTGAGCATTAAAGCAGAGACAAGTAGAAACAGAACTTTTCTCTCTGAGATGTTTTTCTTCTCGTTACATCTGGTTTGTCACAGAGGAAATGATCCATGTGTTTGACTCATAGACTGAATATAAAGGCTTTGACTGGGATGTGCTGCTGTTATACTGCAGCGCCACCTGTGGGTCAAAAGTAGAAAAGCCACCACCGCTCTGCACCTGATGCAGAAATGAAAACGTCCCATTTTTAAGTCCAGAGTTTTGATCTTTTGTGTCAAAGACAAAACTCTGATTTTAAACTCAAAGTGATTTCAATGTGTTGAACTTTGTGTTGAACTAAATCAATTTGTGACGTGAATCCAGGAACTTTAAGATCATAAACAAACATATACACAGAATGTGGTTCTACACACATGGAGACACACTGAGGGTACAAAGGTGGACAATAATAAAGACAAACTTAAACACACTGTATGTGACTCTTTACAGAGGGTTTATATATTCTGCTTGTGTTGTGTCATTTCAATAAACACATTCTTCATGTGAATAAACACAATCGGGGCAGGAAGGTTGCTGGTTTGAATCCGGTTCAGATGGGGTCTTCCTGTGTGGAGTCTGCATGTTCTCCCCGTGTTTTCTCCAGGTGCTCCGGCTTCATCTCACAAACACATGCAGATTAGAGGTTGTGTAGATTGGAGACTACACACAAGCTGCTGCTGCTTCAGCCTCTGGATCCTCAGGACACAGCTCAGCCTCCGTCCACACACACTGTCCTCTACACACACACTGTCCTCTTCACACACACTGTCCTCTTCACACACACTGTCCTCTAAACACACACTGTCCTCTACACACACACTGTCCTCTTCACACACACTGTCCTCTTCACACACACTGTCCTCTAAACACACACTGTCCTCTTCACACACACTGTCCTCTTCACACACACTGTCCTCTCCACACACACTGTCCTCTTCACACACACTGTCCTCTTCACACTGTCCTCTTCACACTGTCCTCTTCACACACACTGTCCTCTTCACACTGTCCTCTTCACACTCAGCTCCATGAAGACCACCTCCCCCACCTGTTGAGAGAAGAAGACATCAGTGTCACAGAGACTCACTTCATCAGCTGTGATTCAGTGATGCAGCTCATCCAGTAGAAAGAGCAGCAGGGACTTCAGTCCTGTTCAGAGGTGGAGCAGCTTCCTCTCTGCTTCATGTTCACGTGTTGGAAAGAACACGCTAAGAGCTCAGTGTGTGTCCTCTGCATGTCTCTGTGTCTCTGTCCAATCCTGACGTCTGTCCTCATTGTCCTCTCACAGCTTCACTGAGGAAACACTGAGGCCTGAACTCTGAAGACACTTCAAAATGTCCAAGAGATCTTTCTGAGATCAGCTCAACTGAACCTGACAGACACACACTGTCTCACTGTCTCTGAGGACACACACTGTCTCACTGACTCTGAGGACACACACTGTCTCACTGTCTCTGAGGACACACACATGGACCTGTCTCCAGGAAGCTGACTGAGGTCATCTGGTGTTTTGGGGACAGGATGAGTCTGGAGACATTGAGATGTTCTGGGTGAGTTAGAGATCAACTGAACCAACCAGACGTTGATTTAAACTTCCCTTATCCGTCCCTTTAAGGAGAGTGTGCACCACACAACAGTGTAGAGTCACTGTGGTCAGTGGGCGGAGCTTCTATACTGGGTTGATCTCCAACTTAACCTGGAGCAGGTTAGATGTTCATCAGAAGTTACCATGGTGATTTACCTCGTTAAGAAGTGGACGAGCTTCGTAGGACTGAAAAAACTAAACCTGAAGTTAACCTGATAACCACAAATCCTGCTTGGTAGCACAGACCCTGGATCTGTGATACTGACTGTGTTTAGTAAAATACTGATGAAAGCAGCGTGGACTGACTCCAACCATCTACTGACCTCAGAGTCTCCAGTCGACAGGTTGGACTCTGCTTCAGATCAAGCAGCTCCTTCACTCCTGAGTCCTGCAGGTTGTTGTTCTCAGATCCAGTTCTCTCAGATGAGAGGGGTTTGACCTCAGAGCTGAAGCCAGAGAAGAACAGCTGATCTCTGACAGACTGCAGCTCCTCAACCTGGATAAAGAATAAAACTTAACTGTAAATTAAACTGAGTTCATGTGTGAAAATAACAGACACATATTCATGTCAGCACAGACTCATAACATGGAAGATAAATATGAAATCAGACATGTTGAATAAAAACGAGTCCTGATTCAGTACAAATAGATTATTTGGACCCGGTCTCTGTCCTGCAGATCAGTTTAGGAAAATCCAGAACTAAACTCAGTGTTTTAACAAGTAGCTGAATATTTAAAATGTCACAGATTAATTAATGAATGGATTCAAGTTATGTATGAAGAGGAATTATGTTAAATTAGAATTAAATGAGATAAATTGTGTATAAATGCTGTTTTATAGATATGAGATCTACAAAAGTCAGTCAGTGAACTGACCTCAGAGTCTCCAGTCGACAGGTTGGACTCTGTAGAAAACCACACAGCTCCTTCACTCCTGAGTCCTGCAGGTTGTTGTCACTCAGATCCAGTTCTCTCAGATGAGAGGGGTTTGACCTCAGAGCTGAAGCCAGAGAAGAACAGCTGATCTCTGACAGACTGCAGCTCCACAACCTGGATAAAGAATAAAACTTAACTGTAAATTAAACTGAGTTCATGTGTGAAAATAACAGACACATATTCATGTCAGCACAGACTCATAACATGGAAGATAAATATGAAATCAGACATGTTGACTAAAAACGAGTCCTGATTCAGTACAAATAGATTATTTGGACCCGGTCTCTGTCCTGCAGATCAGTTTAGGAAATCCAGAACTAAACTCAGTGTTTTAACAAGTAGCTGAATATTTAAAATGTCACAGATTAATTAATGAATGGATTCAAGTTATGTATGAAGAGGAATTATGTTAAATTAGAATTAAATGAGATAATTGTGTATAAATTGCTGTTTTATAGATATGAGATCTACAAAAGTCAGTCAGTGAACTGACCTCAGAGTCTCCAGTCGACAGGTTGGACTCTGTAGAAAACCACACAGCTCCTTCACTCCTGATTCCTGCAGGTCGTTGTAGCTCAGATCCAGTTCTCTCAGATGAGAGGGGTTTGACCTCAGAGCTGAAGCCAGAGAAGAACAGCTGATCTCTGACAGACTGCAGTTCCTCAACCTGGATAAAGAAATATGAATATTAGAATGTGTCCTCCTGTTGTTGTGGATCGTCATCATGTCAACACAGACTCTCAACATGCTGCTGACCTCAGTCCAGTCTGTGACCTGAAGATAAATATCAGATCAGACATGTTGGACCATTGTTTCATTCATCAGCTTCTTCTCTGTGTGTTGGTCACTGAGCAGGTTTGTGTAACTAAACACTGTTTAAAGTAGAGACGGCTCCTGATGTCACTTCCTGTTTGTTTCTATACTTATCAACTGTCCAACGTGTTTCAATAAGAATGTGTCTTATTTTGAAAACCTGAGGAGGACGAGTGCTCGGCCTCAGTCCACATGTTATTTACTGACACTTTCTTAGTGATCAGGAGCAGGTGAGTGCAGGTGAATGGAGTTGATGAGGTGGACGTGACTGACAGGCTGGGTGAGTGACAGGTGACTGAGGGACAGTGAGCAGAGCAGAACTGAGACAATTTAAATAAATAATGACCCAATAAGAAAGAAAGTCTGAAAAGTGAAGAAGGATTTAAGGACCATCAGAGTCTCCAGTCGACAGTTTGGACTCTCCAGTCCAGAACACAGCAGCTTCACTCCTGAATCCTGCAGGTTGTTGATACTCAGATCCAGTTCTCTCAGATGTGAGGGGTCTGACTTCAGAGCTGAGGCCACGACTTCACAGTGAGTCTCTGAGAGTTCACATCAATGAGTCTGTAATTAAAGAAAATATCAAATCTGTGAGAATTAAATCAGAAAACACAACATTCATACAAAACGTGATCATGTGACCCTCACCCTGGTAAATCCACTCTTTGTTAAAAACTCCTCAAGAGAATCCTTTCAGATTTGGTTCAAGCGTTCATTCAGACTAACAGAGGAACTCATATGATTCAGGTGGTCAGAGGTCAAAGGTCAAGGTCACAGAACATGTTCATGGCCTCTTGAACATGATATCTCAAGTCTGTCTTTAGGGGATTTCTCACATTTTGACTCAAAGAGAAACTGATTAGATTTCAGTGGTCAAAGGTCAAAGGTCACAGTGACCTCATGTTATTGTGAAGTCAACATGTCAGGAACCTGGAGGACAAACGCAGAGTGGGAACTCTGGTTTGACCAGAAAGAAGAATAAAGTATATTTCCTGCTTCTTCAGTTTAAAGGAACCGTCAGTGATTCTCATCCAAACACTGATTCAGTGATCGTCTCCTCACTATGTGCTGTTTGCTCATATATATATATTTATATATAAAAAATATCATTTATATATATAAATGTATATATATAGACAGTATATACAATAATCTCCCGTGGACCCCACATGGTCGTTTGTCTGAACCCTCAAACTCCAGCACAGTGATCACATTGGATTTCACCACACACACACATCACACACACACACACACACACACACACACACACACACACACACACACACAACACACACACACACACACACACACACACACACACACACACACACACACACTGATTGAACATGTTATTGATCATGTCTGGACTCACAGAGCCTTCCTGCAGTTCCTCACAGCTGGGATCAGTCTCCGTCGACCCTGAACTGATGTTTTGAACTTCTTCAGGTCCAACTCATCCAGAACCTCCTCTGACATCTGCAGCATGTAGGCCAGAGCTGAGCAGTGGATCACAGAAAGTTTCTCCTTTGATCTGTTCTCTGACGTCAGGAACTGTTTCATCTGCTGATGAACTGAGTGGTCGTTCATCTCAGTCAGACAGTGGAAGATGTTGATGCTTCTGTCAGGAGACATGTTAACACTCTTCATCTTCTTCAGGTTGTTGATGACTCTCTGGATGATCCATGGATTGTTCTCTGTCCGACCCAGCAGGCCTCCTAAGACTCTCTGGATGATCTCTGGATTGTTCTCTGTCTGACCCAGCAGGCCTCCTAAGACTCTCTGGTTGGACTCCAGACTGAGGCCGTGAAGGAAGCGAACAAACAGGTCCAGATGACCATTTGTACTGGTGAGGGATTTCTTCATGGTGCTCTTCAGGAGGTCATCCAGAGAGAAGTTACTGCCTGTTTTCTTACGCATTCCCAAGAAGTTCTTGAGTTCTTCTGTGTTCCTCGTGGTGTAACAGTGGAACATGTACACTGCAGCCAGAAACTCCTGAACGCTCAGATGAACAAAGCAGTAGACTGATTTCTGGAAGATCTCACACTCTCTTCTGAAGATCTCAGTACAAACTCCTGAGTACACCGAGGCCTCTGTGACATTAAGATCACACTGCTCCAGGTCTTCTTGGTAGAACATGATGTTTCCTTCCTCCAGATGTTTAAGTGCCAGCCTCCCCAGCTTCAGGAGAACGTCCCTGTCAGCCTCCGTCAGCTGCTGTGGAGTCGTCTCATGTTCCTCACCGTACTTGTTGTTCTTCCTCTTTGTCTGAACCAGCAGGAAGTGTGAGTACAGGTCAGTCAGGGTCTTGGGCAGCTCTCCTCTCTGGTCTGTGGTCAGCATGTGCTCCAGAACTGTAGCACTGATCCAGCAGAAGACTGGGATTTGACACATGATGTGGAGGCTCCTGGACGTCTTGATGTGGGAGATGATTCTGCTGCACAGCTCTTCATCACTGAATCTCCTCCTGAAGTACTCCTCCTTCTGGGCGTCAGTGAAGCCTCGTACTTCTGTGACCCTGTCAACACATGCAGGAGGGATCTGATTGGCCGCTGCAGGTCTGGAGGTTATCCAGACGAGAGCCGAGGGAAGCAGATTCCCCCGGATGAGGTTTGTCAGCAGCACGTTGACTGATGACCTCTGTGTGACCTCAGACACAAGCTCCCTGTGGTTGAAGTCCAGAGAAGGTCTGCTTTCATCCAGGCCGTCAAAGATGAACAAAGGTTTACAGACAGCGAGCGTCTCTGCTGTGAGCTTCTGTAACGCTGGATGGAAAACATGGAGCAGCGTGAGAAGACTGTGCTGCTGGTCCTTCACCAGGTTCAGCTCCCTGAACGAAAGCACAGCCAGCAGACCCACATCCTGGTTCTCTAAACCCTCTGCCCAGTCCAGAGTGAACTTCTGCACCGAGAAGGTTTTTCCAACTCCAGCGACTCCGTTGGTCAGGACGACTCTGATGCTGCTCTGCTGGTCAGTGGAGGCTTTAAAGATGTCGTGGACCTTGATGGGAGTGTCCTGGAGGATCTTCTTCTTGGAAGCCGTCTCAAGCTGCCTCACCTCATGTTGAGTATTAACCTCTTCACTCTGTCCCTTTGTGATGTGGAGCTCAGTGTAGATCCTGTTGAGGAGGGTTCTACTTCCTGTTTCATCACTTCCTTCAGTCACATGTTCACATCTCCTCCTCACACTGAGCTTATGTTCATCTGAAACCTCCTGCAGACCACGATCTGCTGAAAGACAAGAAACAATGTGAGAGACAGAGAATCTGAGAATCTGCTGATTGTTTTCATCAGATACAGAAAAACTACAGAAAATAAAAGCTTTTTAACTTTGTGCTTTTCTAACGATGTTAAATGTTGATGCTGTTTGAAGGAACAAAATAAAACCACATGTGCTGTTGTCAGAAGTGAAGACATCAGCAGACACATGTACAGTGCTGCTCTGACCGGCTGTCTGACCTCCAGCTCCTGTTCTGGATCTTTTTCCACACTGGGGACAGGAGGAGTCTCCTGAAGAACCAGACTGGTCCCAGTATGAGGTGATGCACTGTCTGCAGAACCAGTGTCCACAGCTGGTGGAGACTGGATCCTTCAGGACGTCCTGACACGAAGCACAGCAGGACGACTGCTCCTCCTCAGAAACATGACTCCTCTTCCTCTCCCTGTGAAGACATGTCCTGATAACTCACATGTCACAGTCACAGGTTGTCATCACTTCTGTCAAGGAGGTTTTGTTTTCACCCAGTATGTTTGTGTGTTGGTTGGTTCGTTAGTGGGATTATAAAAAACAACAGATTACCAGTAAACTTGGTGGAAGGTTGTGGTCTGTGAACCAGATCGTTCCTCTTTCACAGACATGTTCAGAGGACTGATGTTTACCAGTGTGTGGAATTTGGTGCAGATCCAAATCAAAATGAGTCTCTAGTGGATTTCAAAGTGGTTTCATAAGGAGCGTGTTGGTTCTTGGTGGAGGTCTGAGCTCTTTGAGTGATTCTGAGAGATTAGTCACCAACTTCAATGAAGCTGTGTCCTAATGCAGGGGCCACACTAGAGGAAACTAGATCCTCTTCAGAGCAGGTCCCAGTAGAAACAGTCTCTTACTCTGTGTGTGAGGGTCCAGGTTCATTACTGAAGTGTGGAGGATGTCTCATGGACCAGTCACTCTTCAGAGACAGACAGCTGGACCCTGGAGACTCTGCTCTCAGTCTGTGGTCCTGACCTCTGCAAACACAAACATGTTTTTATTCAGAACACATCATTCACTGGTTCATTCTGTGAGGATTCAGTTTGGAGCTTCACATGTTTGTAGCAGGTCTCTTACTTTGTGTGTGAGGGTCCAGGTTCATTACTGAAGTGGAGGCTGTTCCCATGGACCAGTCACTCTTCAGAGACAGACAGCTGGACCCTGGAGACTCTGCTCTGTCCTCTTCCTCTCATAAACCACTCATCTTCAGTCTGAGAGGAAAAATAATGTGAGATCAAAGGAAAACAAGAGTGTCTGTTTAAGAAACACACACACACACGACACACACACAACACACAGACACACAAACCTGATATTTTCCAAAAACCCACTTAGGAGGGTCATATTTATATATTTTGTCATTTCTGTTAAAGGCTGAATGTATAAATATACACAAAGAAATGCAGTTATACAACTTTATCTGTTCAATGCACAATATACCCATAAATATGAATTCATATTTATAGCATCTGTTCAATCTTTATCTTCTCAGCTCAACAATGTTCTGCAGAGTTCTGCTTCTGCAGCACAATGTTTTTAACAAAGGCTTTGACTTTAGTGTATAGTCATAAATATGAATATTACCTTGTAAGTACATATTGATCATTATTTCTCCAGCTGTCAGTCACTCACTTCCATTGAGTGTGATAAGGACTGAACTCTGTGTCTGTAGGAGTGAGACATGTGACCTCAGGAGGCCTCAAGTAGTTTGGATCCAAGTTTCAATCAACCACTCGATTATTCAGCCAATTGCAGCCATTTGAATTAAGTACGTAGAAATTAAATTAATAGAATTTATGTCTCAAAGTATGCAGGAGTTGTGCTATTGTACAAGAACAATAATAAAGTTCCCTTTCATGTCAAAATTGGTTTATGTCATTTGTAAATCCACCAATAAACCTGCAGAGCCACAAACAAATGTTGAATAACAAAGTATTATTACAACTTGATCATTTCCTGATCTCCACTCAGACCAATCAACTACATTAAAGTTAATTAATACAAAGCTTGTAGAAGTTCATGTGACCTTCAACCCCCGGCCACTAAGAGAAGGAAACTCAACATCTAGTATCATGTTCACGTCATAAAGGCTGGAAATGAATTACAGAACTTTATAGACAGTAACACTGAGAACACATCAGTCAGCAGCTGGGGTCTGCAAGATTCGCGAGGTTCATCATCAGATGGGGGTGTGGGTGTGTGCGGGGGGGCGGGTGTGTGGGCTGTGTTTGTGTGTGGGTGTGTGTGTGTGTGGTGCGATGTGTGTAGTGGGTCGTGTCGGGTGTGTGTCTGTTGTGGTTGTGTGTGTGTGTGTGTGTGTACCCGGACGTGTGTTGTGTGTGTTTGTGTGTGTTGTGTGCGTCGTGCATGTGTGCGTGTGAGTGTGCGTGTGCGTGTGCCGTGTGTGTTGTGTGTGTGTGTGTGTGTGATGTGGTGTGTCTTGTGTTTGGCATTGGGTGTTGTGTGTGTGTGTGGTGTGTGTGTGTGTGCGTGTGTGTGTGTGTGTGTGTGTGTGTGTGTACCTGGCTCTGCAGGTGGATGCTCCTCACACCTCAGCCAGTGAGTCCAGAGCTCTACTGGGATCCACAGTGAAGACTCTCCACTGGTTGGTGACCACTGCTGTAACGTATGATTGTGAAAACACGTTGTGTTATTAAACACTTTTAATCAGATAGTCACTTCACACTGACGTACTACGGTAGCGAATTGCATCACTTCCTGTTTCCCTGACTCGGCTGGTGCTCGCTCTCTCTGAACCAGTTTCTCTACTAAAACACATATTTCTCTGTATAACTGTGGTTCAATGGTCACGAGTCTGTAGTTGAACATCCACACACACCAACCACTACTACTCTACACTCTTGAAACCAACCCAGTTCAAAGTCCAGTTCATAGTTCATACCCATGAAGATGAACTGGTTCACAGATCATGTTTTATTGAATTGTTTTATATCTGTCTCTGGGATCCAGTGAAAAACACTTTGAGCTCAAACACAATAACACGAAAACTGACCCAGAGTCAGTGAGAGTGAAATAATATGAATGAATAATATAAATGTAGCTGAACACTCACCAGCCTCAGACTTCACGTCTCCTCCGTCTGCTCCTTGAAGTTAGAACGAGTCTGAACACTTTCACTTTCACTGGAGGCTCCTCCCCCTCTCTGCAGTTACTGGAAATCACTGCTCGTGTGTGTGTGTGTGTGTGTGTGTGTGTGGTGTGTGTGTGTGTGTGTGTGTGTGTGTGTGTGTGTGTGTGTGTGTGTGTGTGTGTGGAGAGAGTGTGTTAGTGTGTGTGTGTGTGTGTGTGTTATTAAATTAAAACTGCTGTTTGTAACTTAAATATATAACATCCATTATTATTATTGTTATGAACTGTAACATCATGTGAACTTGATGAAGACGTGTTTCCTTGAGATCGGTCTGATCCGTCAATAGTTTGTTAAAATGTGGAAAACTCCCAAACGGCCCAACTCCATCAAATGAAGCCTGAGCTCAAACCCATGTTTCCTCCTGTGATGTGAAGGTTGTGATATTTGGTGTTGGAGCTGAATGTGTGACTCCATCTGCAGAGCTCTGCCACGTCAGGTCACATTCATACAGTCACAGGTTGGTTTATAGATCTAGAGAAATACAGCTGCATTGTGATGCATCATTTGACAGTTGTGTATTTCAATAACTGATGAGATTTGCATCCCCTTCTTTTCTCTGACTAGACGAGTGTTAGAACTGGTACTGTTTCTAATGATCCAAATAGAAACAGTACCAGTGTTTGACCACCAGGTGTCAGCAAAGAGCCAGAGTACCTGGCTGCAGACAACATGGTTTTCCCATCAAGTCTAAACTGGATGAACTGGAATTCCACCATAGAAACTACTTTCTATGAAAACAAGAAATAAAACTGATGTGAGTGTAAATTCTATTTCACAGAAAACTTGACCAAAGCCTTGATCATCTTGTTATTGGATTTATTTGACATGTAAGAGAGAGAGAGAGAGAGAGAGAGAGAGAGAGAGAGCTCTATAACTCACCCTAACCCTCTAAGGAGGTTATGTTTTCCTCTGTTTGTTTGTTGATTTGTTTACAAACAGAAGAAGTCCCTGAATCTGAGTGTGAATCCAAATCAGACCATTTTTAAATGTTTGTGTTAAACTCTCACTTCTCAGGTTGTTAACAAAGTAGAAGAGAAGTTTAAAATCTCTAAATAAAACATGAAACAGTTCAGATAAAGAACAGCACGTGAGCGCCCCCTGTCTTTCAGATATATTAGTGAAGTCTCCTCACAGTTTGACCAATCAGACCACGTGACCTAATGTTTTATTGACCTGTGCTGCCCCCTTGTGTTCACACGTTTTCTGCAGTGACAACAACAGAGTTTAAAAATCAGAGTTAAAATTAATTCTTGTTTTTTCGTCTGTTTTATTGATTTTATTGATTTGGATGTTTTACATTTTTAGTTTCTAAATTATAGCAACTAAACTTGTTCTATTTTAACTTTCTACTTCTTATCAAATGTCTTTTAAATAAAATGTTATAGTATATAGTAACATTTATTTTAATTCCATTTAAAACATTTCTCAGGTTGAAAAGCACCAAACTGCATAAGATATTTAAATATCAGATATTTTAACTTTATATTTTCATGTGTTAATGTTTTTGATCTGAGAAATGACTGCACTTTGTTTTACAAAGATCATAAAGTTTATTACATTTCTTTAAAAGCAGAACACGTCATGCTTTTATTTTGACACCAAAACAAACCGAAGAGCAACTTTATAAAAAACGATCGTCGTCACGGTCGTGATGTCATCGGTCGTGACGTCATCGGTCGTGACGTCATCGGTCGTGATGTCATCGGTCGTGATGTCATCGGTCGCATCACAGCACGCCACGAGTTCAGATGAGACAGGAAGTCTGTTCACCACGAGGGCGGCTGATATAAAAACATCTTCTCTAACGGCGCATCGTACAAAACGGTTTATTCATGTGCGGTGATGAACACTCATGACACTTTCTGTGTTACACATTTCTACGTTTTTCCAGAAGCTTCTTTTCGTCCTCACGGCTCCAAACTGAGTCGTTTTCACTTCACACCGAACATGTTCACGTCAGAGATCAACAAGCGTTCAGACAAACATCGGACCAACGACTCGGCTGCGTACGACAACGTGTTCGAGCCAAAAACAATCTGAGAAACTTCAAGAGGGACGTTGTGATACCAAGAGAATAAAGAAGTCGGAAATTCATCAAATTTAAGTCGTAATATCACAAGAATAAAGTCGTAATATCACAATGACGTTGGAATATCGTGAGGATAAATTCAGACTTTCTTCTCAATCACGACTTTAATCTCACAACATTACGATTTAAAATGCAGCTGATGTTACGTCTTAGCTACGAACATGAGAACGACCGAAGAGATGAAGAGTGAAGAGCAGCTGTGGTAAAACAACAGAGTCAATAAAACCATCATGTTCCAGATTCTCTACCAGTGGTGGAAAATACTGATCCTTAACAAACATTAAAATACTTGTTTAAAACTTCCCTGAAGTGAAAGCAACATGAAAATGAAGCAGAACAGAAAGAGCTCCTCCTCCTCCTCACACTGTGTGTTATAAGATAATCAGCCTCGGTGTGTGAGCTGTGTGTTTTCACTCAGTCGAGAAGTTCTGAGCTGTTCAATGTGAAAACATCTGAATCTTGTAAAGTCTTGATTGATTAACGTTGATCCTGAAAACAGTTTTGTATTTTTTTAAGTGTAGCGAGAATATTATTATAATTTCAAATCAACTTCTTTGAAAAGTATTTTTCTTTTACTTTTGAGAAACACTTAAACAAATCAAAGAAGGAAATGACGTCATGATTTAGAATATTTTTCGTTTTCTAAAATAACATCTGCAAATAAAACAAACATCTGTTGAATAGTAAATGTGGTGGAGGAGGGTTGAAGAAGTTCAACTGAGGTGCAGCAGCGCCCCCTTCCTGGAACAACCAGTAACTACAGTTGTAACATCACAGTGAGTTCAGTGATTGTTTCCATATATTTTCATGGTTTAATTTTCAGCAGATTTCCAGATAAGCTGCTGAGTTGATGTGTGAGCGTGTGAGGATCGAGGATGAAGACCTTCTGCAGCCGATCTGATGAACACACAGAGTTCTCCAACATGGCGGTTCACAGCGTTCAGACTCAAAACTCAAACTTCTGGAGTGAAGACTCAAATTCTTCCTGTGAATCCTAAAATATCAATAATCAAGTTTTGAAGGTGTTTACTTTTTATCAATGAAATACTGAACAGACTAATTGATGGAACCATCTTCAGATTAATAAACCTGCCTTCTCCTTTCCACCTGCAGATGTTCAACCACACTGAGTTTATATCTTAGAACCAAACCTCCAGGTGTTTTGAATATTTCTTCTGAACCTTCACACATGGATCTGCTGGTGTTGAGTCCTGGACTCCTGGTGTCAGTGAACGTTTCCTGCTGCTGGAAACCAGCTTCAGGTTTGAAGAACCTCTCCACTACACACCTCATCATCCTCTCACAACAAACCTGTTGTTCAGGTAAAAGAACTGCACAACATTCACGTTTCCAACATTTCACATCAACAACAATCGTCTCCATCTTTTATTTTTTAAATCTTTAGTGTCAAATAATTCATTCAATAACATCTTGGTGGAAAAACTTTGTTTAAACCTGTTGTATTTAAAAATAGTGTCTTGGTTCTAAATGCTGATGTTAGAAAATAAAGTGAACACAAGAGTTAGAGTTAGTGTTAAAGACTTGAACTCTTCCAGAGGTGAATTAAACTCAATGACCTCACGCATGTCGTCGGTATGTTTGTGTGAATTCATCTCCTCAAGGACACTTTGTGGTTTTATTCAAACTAAAACCTCCTGAGGACGAGCTTTGCTTTAAGAGACGGAACTAAACGTGTGAAGCTGAAGCAGCAGATGAGAAGAAAAACAGAGAACGGGTCAAAAAGGAGGAATCCATGTTTTAAAACTGAATAAAAGTCAAGCTACCATATAGAACCAGAGCCGGTGATGTCATCATCTCGTACCAGTAGATCACAAACAGAGACATCCCACAGCTTATTGAAAAGGAAGCAGACATTTTAATATAAAACTTGTTCTTTTCTTTTCCTGCATGCAACACACACTCACACTGTAGAAGTGGAATGGTTGAACTGATAAAAACACTGAAGAGTAAACAGTCCCAGGGACGGGTCAGGAAATGTTTGTGTGTCTCTACTGGAGCTTTGACCACACAATCAAAACACAAACACCTGACGACAACTTGAAGCTGTGAGTTCACAGTACAATCACTTTGTAGAAAACCTCTTAGTCCCACGTGGGTCGGGTATAAAGAAACAACCTGGTGACTTCAGCTCCATGATAAAACACACATAAAGTTAACAAGCATAAAACCGAGCCGTCAGTGTTAGTGTGTCTGTGTGTGTGCCCCCCCGAGGGAGGAGGCGTAAAGTGAAGAGTGAAGAGATGTAGTGTCAGTCGCTGGGTTGAGTTCATAAGACACCGAATAAAACAAGAAGATGCATCTTTTTAAAAACATGGAAGTCTGTGGTCGCCTGGCAAGTGTGTGTGTGTCTGTGTGTGTGTGTCTCTGTGTGTGTGTGTGTGTGTGTGTGTGTTCATGTACTGTGATGAATCAATTAGTGTCGGTGACGATCACAATCACCATGTGCTCCTCGTCCAGGTGACCCACAGTCCTCTTGGCAGCCTGCAGGTACTGCTGGGAGAACTCCCCGGGGGGGAAGGCGTACAGCATGGCCCCGGGACCCCCCCCCCTTCGCGGCCGGGAGGCTCACGACTCCGGCCGCCTCCTTGTTCCGCAGATAGGTCACCAGGTGGCGCAGCAGGCGCACCTGCAGGCCCGGCTCAGGGGCCGGGGCCTGGCGGTCCACGGGGCCCTGGAGGGCCAGCAGGATGGCGAACCCGTCGGGCCGGCCCAGCTTGATGCGGCGGGACACCTCGTCCAGCCGGGTCTGGTCCATGCGGAGCCGCTGGGCGATCTTCAGCTGGCTGGGCTGCTTGTGGCTCTGCTGCTTCAGGGTCTCCTTCATCACCGCGCTGAAGAAGGCCGGCCCCCCCTCCAGCAGGTGCAGCTCCGTGGGGAAGCTGCTGTTCTTCAGGGCGAAGAAGCCGTGCCACGTTTTGGAGAGCGAGGCGTGGGCGAACCCGGACAGCGTGCTGGGAGAGGAGGAGGTGTCCGTGTGGGGGGCGGGGGGGCTGGCAGCGATGACCTCGCTGGTTCGGTGGTGGTGGTTGTTGAGCTGCACGCTGGACGACCTCTTGCCGTGGTGGCGAGCAGGCGCTGGATCTTCTTCGTTTCCGGCGGCGTGGCGTGCCCCGCTGTCGGGGGAGTGGTCTCTGGGCTCGGTGGTGGAGTCCGGGGCTCGGACCCTCGCTCGGTCTGGACTCGCCTCTGGAGAGACGACACCTCCTGGAGCTCGCCCCCTCGATCGCCCCCTCTCCTTCTCCTTCTCCTTCTCCCCCGCCTGCCGATCGGTGGACAGGCTCCTGCTCCTCCTCCGGCTCCTCCTCTCCTCCCTCTCCTTCAGCCATCGCTCCCTGCTCCTGCTGCGGCTCCTCCCTCCTCTCCTCCCGAAGGCTTCCACGCCTCCCGCCCTGCGCTCCAGGCTGCGGGTGGGGCTGGTGGGGTGGTCTCTCTCCAGCACCGGCCGGTCTCTGTCCCTCTGGGCCAGGGCGCTGTGGGGGGGCGGGGACGGGCGGTCCCTGGCCCCCCTCAGCTCCCGCTCCAGGCTGCGGTGGCGGCTGAAGGCCTCCCCCAGGAGGTCGTAGCTGGAGGGCAGCGCCACAGGGGGCTGATACCCGGGGGGAAACGCCCGGGAGGGGCTTTCCTCAACTTTAGCAAAGTCCACCCTGAGACGCCGCTCGGGCCCCCCCAGAGGGAAGCCCCTCATCTGGGAGCAGGCGGCCTGGGCGGCGTCCAGACTCTCATACTGGATGTAAGCAAAGCTGTCCCCTTTGACATAGTCGATATTCCTGATGCTTCCAAACCGATCGAACTCCCGAACCAGAGCCGCGAGGGAGTTCCCCGGCCCGATGCCCCCCACCCACAGGCGCGTGGTCGGGTTGGCTTTGCCATAACCGATCTTAATGGGGTTCCCGCCGATCAGCCGGGCCTGCATGGCCACCTTGGCTCGATGGGCCATGTCCAGGTTCTGGAACTTAACGAACGCATAGGCTCCGCCCTGTCCGCGAGCCGGACGTTTGATCACCACGTCCTCGATGACGCCATACTTCTCGAAGCCCCGCCTCAGCTCCGCCTCGGTGACGTTCCCGTCCAGGTTCCCGATGAACAGGTTGCTGGTCGCCCGCTGGTCGTCCTCGGGCTTCAGGTCCTCCACCACGGGCATGGGCAGGCCGTAGGGCCGCCCCCTCTCGTCCAGCATCCCGTAGTAGTCCAGCAGCCGGTCCCGGTCCCGGCCCAGCCCCAGGGTCTCCAGGGCGTAGTGCCGGGCTCTCAGGTCCCTGATGCTGCTGACCGCGGGGCCCGGCGGGGACAGGGACCGCGGTCTGTAGGGGGGGTGCAGCGGTAGATACCCGACGTCCGGCGGCGTCACACTCCGCCTCCGGACGTACATGGGCTCGATCTTCAGCGGCCGGTCCCCCAGCACCAGCCTGGAGGACTTGGCGTGCCGGGCCTCCTTAGCGTCCTCCGGCTGCCGGAAATTGACGTACGCGATCCGGCCCAGCTCCGGCGTGTGCGACAGCTTCACGCTGACGTCCCCGAACTTTTTGAACTCGTGGAACAGCGCGTCCTCCACGTCCTCGTCCGGCACCGTGGAGCCCAGGTTGCTGATGAGCAGCGTCTTGTACTCCAGGGTCCCGGGCCTGGCGGCGGGCAGCTCGGCCGCCGCGGTGCGGAGCGGCGGGCGGCCGAGGAGGCTGAGCTCGTGCCGGTGGTGGAGCTCCAGAGCGGCCGCCCGCTCCTCCCGGAGCCGCGGCTTCTCTCGCTCCCTGCTGCGGCTGCGGCGGTGGTAGCCCCGGCTCTCCGCCAGCAGCAGAGCCAGCGGCGGCGGCGGCGGCGGCAGCTCCTCCCTGCGGCCGCTCTCTCGCTCCCTCTCCCGGGTCCGTTTGGCTGCGGCCCTGGACGGACTCGCCTCCCTCCCGGCCTGCCGCTTCATTTTCACTGGGGGATGGAGCTCCAACTTTCCGGCGGCTGCAGCGGGGACCGGCCCGGGCAGCGGGCTTCGGGGCTGGGGGGCGATAGGGCGGCGGACACCGGCTCCGGTAGCGACTCGCTCCGGCTGCAGACTCCGAGGATCAGCGTGCGTGGGAATAGAAACAGGACGAACGGGTTTAAAGACATGTCGCCTCACGGACCCGCGCCGCCGCCGCCATCTTGGACAATAGGAATGTGCGCTCTCCTCCTGGAGGGCGGGGCCACTGGGCGCGTCACTACTGACGGCCTCGTGACGTGTCACGCTTTGTTTCGACTTAAATTATTTGTTTTTTAAATGTTTAAATAAATCTCATCAAATTATATCAATTTATTTAGCAACGTTTTGAGCATGGGAAAGCCCTCAAAAAGCCAATTCATTTGTCGGAAAAATTATAATAATCTTCTCAATTTCAATAGGGCCTCCCACCGTTTCGGTGATCGGGCCCTTACTAATTCCACAATAGTGAAACACAATATATATCGATTTTAATTTTAAATCAAGTCTTATGAACGACTGATGTGTTGAAGAAAATAAAACCATCTTGGAGTTTTTCATATTTTAATGAAAAAGTCGAATAGTACAGTTGTAACAAATGACTGCACCTTGGTTTGAAAGGTGAAACAACAGCATATTTTAAGTTTTCATTTCCCAAAAGAAGTTTTTTTAGTTTATTTTTTTAAAGAGTACACGTTAACATCACACAATAAAAAGAATGATCCCTCCTGACAGACTCAGCAGGCCGGGGCTGACGGAGACCGTAAAGTTCCACGTGACAGAAACACGTGATTGTTTTTAACTTGTTCAGGAACATGAGTATTTTAACTCAGCTGAACTTGAGATAAACAGCAGGTGATGGTGAGTGACAGAAAAGCCCTATGAGACGAATTGTAATTTGTGAATATGGGCTATACAAATAAAATTTGATTGATTGACAGCAGATATTCACCCACGGATTCATTTTCACGTATTTATTTAGAATTTCAACGTTCCCATGATCCAAGTCCTGACTGGATTGAACCTGAGAAGCTCAGCATGTCATCAGTTTCAATGTTCACGACATTTAAACTGCTGCATTACAGAAACAGAGCAAATAGAAAAACAATCCCCCAAAAAGAAGCAGAAAAACAATCACAGATCAGAAATGAAAGATTCTTAAAAAAGACCCAAATAAATATCTTTCCTAAATATTTTTACTGACAGAGGAAGGACGGCTGAACCTTCCTGAGTCAAAGATTAAGTAGATGTTCCTCAACAGAAGTCAACCATCATCCATATCATCACTGAGGTCAGATCAGATTCAGACGTCCAGAGGTTTTCCTGTCAAACTCCAGATAATGTCTAGATGAACCACAACTTCCCGTTGTGATCGAGTCTGACCCGGACACATTCCTGCTGCTGCTTCACATGAGAAACACAAACTACACAAAATGTCCAGATCACATTGTCAGGACATTTCCCAGAGTTCATGTCTGAAAACAGCTTTTTCATGATGAATTTAGATTTCTAATTTGACCTGTTTTAATAATTGTACGTTTGTTTGAGTTGACTCTGTGTTGGATTACGGCTGACTCTGTTGACAGAGAACCAAACTGAAAGACGTGATAGATGCTAAAGTCTTGACCCGTCAGTGGTCACGAGCCTTTAAAACAGTGGGTAGGATTTAGTGGCACCGTGTGGTGAAAAGGCATATTACGGGTGCGGGCGGATGAAAGCCGTGGTTTGTCCGTTCTGGGCTTCTGTAGAAACATGAGCTCATTGTGAGGTAACACAGCTTCTTAGATAAAGGTCATTATAAACTCAACAACATGAAGATTTAATCTCTACCAGTAGATCCGTCTAAATCCTACACACGTAAAGCAAACCTTTGACACTGTGGGAAGTGGCCTTCGCTCGTTCACCTTCCTTTTCACACTACGTTTGTACAGGTTCAATAAACGTGGTATAAACTGGCAGTTAGTGAGATCTACAGGTGGATTCTGTTGCCTGTAGGAAGATCTCAGCAAATATTTCCCCAAAATGTCAAACTACTTCTGAGAGTGTCCGATCTCCTGGATGAGAACATGGTGGAAATTAAAGTTACGTGGAGCCGATAAACAGGAAACCTGACGACTCTCCGGAAGCATGTGTCCGGTGAGGTTCGGCCGTGGCAGCAGACGAGTGGTTTGTCAATGAGCGAGCTGTAGATTTAAAGACCTGGAGTGTGAAGTCCTGGGCAACGACTGAGCTCTGCTGTGGCACATTTGAGCATTTCCCCCCCGACTTGATGATTCTGACACTGATGGAGATTAAATCTGAACGACCCTCATGTCTCCACTTCCTGTGAAAAGCTTTAAATACGTCACAACACCCGAGCCTCTACATTCCCCTTTAAATTGACTTCCTCAACCGTGTAAACCTCTCGACCCTCACACTGATTTAAAAGTACACTGCAGTGCAGTATACAATGTGTGTTTGTGTGTGTGTACACTATCATCTACACTTCTGAATCGGTGTACGATTACCAGTTGAGTGAATCCCTGTGAATAAAAAATAAAAAAAGAAGACGGAGACAGAGCTCTCTGCTCCGGTCCTCAGCAGTCTGGTCCAAATCAAGTCCAAAGTTGTGTGTTTGTTTGTGTTTTGTTTTTTTATTGCGTTACAGTTCTGTCCGTGCCTTGGCGGCTGCTGGGGCGTACTTGGGCATGAGCTCTGTGATCTTGCGGATGAAGTCGGACTTTTCAGCGCATCCTTTACAGGACTCGTCCCACTCCTCCAGAATCTTCTTCAGATCCTTCACTTTGAGCTTCTTCAGGTCCACTGTGGTGAGGTCCAGCTGTTTGTCTGCGAGAAAAGACACAACAACATCATCACATGGACACTGTTGAGAAGATTCCTGAATTATCTCTATAGTCGAATGTTGGACTCAATCTTTTACTAAATTAAAACACAAACTCTGCAGCCAAGCATCCAGGTTTTACCCGGAGATCTTGTCTGAGAACGGCTCTACAGTCGGTAACAGTTCCACCTCCCGTCCCTGCTCCTACTTTTCATCATAACAGCTTCTAAATAAAAAGAGGACACTTTTTCCTTCTTACCATATTTCAGTTCACAGATCTGGCTGTCCTTCTTCTGGAGCTTCTCACAGATCTTCTCCACTGGGGCATGGTAGCTGAGCGGTTTGGAAACTTCGTTGATAATCTTGGTGGCTGCGTCAGCTGTTGCACCGATGTAGTAACACTACACATGAAGAAGAAACATATATTTACTGGTTTCTAGCTCTTGGGTTTCCTGCTGTTAAGATGCATTGAATGAATATGTGGGAGACGAAGGTGTCGTTCACACCCAAGTGTATTTGGTTGGGTTTAAACAGACCCGGAGTCTTTTCACATTTAGTTCAGTTGATACGAATACAAAATGTATAACTTGTTTATGAGATGTGACTCCGCCTCCACAGTCTGATCTGTATTTTACTCACGAAGCGGTTTTCTTTCCCTTTCACATCCCTGCAGGTCTTAACGAGCGCCTTCTCGATGTCGGCGCTGTTGAACTTCACATCGTTGTCCTGGAGCGACTTGTAAAACTTCCCAAGGAAGCCGAGGCACACTGGAACAAAGAGGAAAATACAAATTAACATAACATAACATATTAACACATATAGATACGAGAGGTTTGTCCTAATGTTTTCTAAAATCCTCTGAGAGCCGAGTCAAATGTTATCTCCTCACAGCAACAACCTGTTTTGTGCCTAAACCAGGAAACGTTTGGACGACTTGTGACGGTTCAGAACTCGGCTGTCTGACTTCTCACCCTGGTTATTCGAGGGTTGCTTTAAAGATCTTGTTGAGGTAACGACCCATCTGGTCCTGACTCCTGATGGTATCTTAGATCTGTAAATCATGTGTGAACCTTTGTGTAGTGTGAGATCCTCAGAGGGAGAGAGGTCGTCTCACTGGTCCAGAGAGAAGGTTGAGAACTGCAGGGGACAGAGGCTTTGTGGACACGAGGAAGACCGGCCCGAGGACACAACGCTGAGGACGAGCGGCCTGTGGACACGAGGACACAACGCTGAGGACGAGCGGCCTGTGGACACGAGGACAAGAGGCTGAGGACGACCGGCCTGTGGACACAAGGACAAGAGGCTGAGGACGACCGGCCCGAGGACACGAGGCTGAGGACGACCGGCCTGTGGACACGAGGCTGAGGACGACCGGCCTGTGGACACGACACTGAGGACGAGCGGCCTGTGGACACAAGGACACGACGCTGAGGACGACCGGCCTGTGGACACGACACTGAGGACGACCGGCCCGAGGACACGAGGACAAGAGGCTGAGGACGACCGGCCTGTGGACACGAGGCTGAGGACGACCGGCCCGAGGACACGAGGACAAGAGGCTGAGGACGACCGGCCCGTGGACACGAGGCTGAGTCGTCTCTTAAGTCCCTAAAACAAAAGCCTCTCCTGATTTCACCTGAACTATTTATTGCAACTATTTCAACGCTTGTGTTGTTATTCGGGACGCTCTTTGTGAAGTGGCATTTAAATAAAGTATTCCATAATTTGAGCATGACCAATTTATTGAGTGACGCAGACGTGTATTTATGTTGATATTTTATGTGAAAATTATAATTTTCTTACTTCAAGTTTGACATATTTGGTTGTTTTTTCTTTGTAGTTATTTATAATAACGTTTTTGGTTTAACTGCAAAAATATGAAACCTCAAATGTATTTGTTGTAAAGGCTTAAAAACATCTTAAGAATAACAATGACAATATTTAATGAGCTGATATGTTAGTAATACAAATTATTTTACAGCCCCCAGAAATCCATATTGACCAGACTCCAATTATTATTCAAATCATTAATATTAATAATCCCACAGCCTAATACAATGTCAATGAAACCGCTGTAGTTTGTGTGTTCCACAGATTCACTAACTAAACAGAATCTGATTGGTCACAACTCTCAAGTATAACAATACACACCATTACATAAGTGCATTATATATATCTCATTGTGCTGAGGCTGCTCTTCTACGTATCGGGTCTATATTCCGGTTCATCAGACTCCTGATCTTCTCCTCACACCTGGATGTGTCGACCTCTTCCTCCCACAGCAGAACATGATGTGAAAGCAGATGTTTGAACGCGTGCAGGTTGAAGCTGGTCAGAGAAGCAGATGTTTGAGTCTCTGGTGACTCGTGAGGGAGATCCAGTGGATCCAGGAGGAAGATGGAGGAGGTCCAGGTGGGACTGAGATCTGTGTCCACGCTGAGGTCAGGAGATGTTTGGTGACGGGATGGAGTCTGGCTTTGGAAGCTGCTCCACACGGAGGGAGCCGCTGAGCTGTGGCCGCAGGCAGCCATTCATCCGGGGCTAACAGATGCTAACAGATGCTAACAGATGCTAACACCTACCTTCACACTCTCCTTCCTTCAGAGCGTCGCCGGGAGCCGGAAGCAGCGCGAGGGCGAGAGCCAGCGACAGCCCGCTGAGAGCCAACATGTCCGCACCGGGAGGACGCGTGTTTCTACCGGCCGCTGAGCAGAGGACAGTCCGCTCCCTGAGTCTCTGGAGCCGCCACAGATTCACTACGGACGCCGGTAAAGTGCGATGGTTCCAGACTGGCTTCCTGGTCCACGTCACACTACTCCTGCACTCCATTGGTTCAAAGGCGCGATCACTTCCGTAGTCCTCCACGAACTCTGCTCTGATTGGACGGAGATAGAACATTCCGGGAACAACGTCCAGTTGGCGCCTGCTGATTGGTCCACAGCAGCTCCACTCTCCCATCGTATGCAAAGAAGAGGAAAATAGGAAATCAAATAAAAAATTAAAGTTTAGACATGTTGATGCCTTATTATCGTTTTTAAAGAACAACTGATGAGTCCAGATTCAGTCAATCCCATGTTATTGGTCTGATATTCACAATTTGTCTCATAGATTATTGTTCTTAACTCAACAAGCGTCAAACTCCAGAGAAACTTAGTGACCAGTGAGTAAAGCTCAGTCCCATGTGAGGATCCTCTCCCAGGAAAACACACAGATCCTGATGGAACTGAACACATCAACACAACAGGATTCACTACCTGAGAAGAACCAGTTTGTAACTTTATACTTAAAGGGTTTATACATCATGTCTGATGGAGATGAAGGAGCAGATGAACTGAGGAGGTCCTGAGGGTAGAAGATGTGAGGAGACATGTTGCATAGAGCGGACATGTCCTGTGGCAGTTTTTGTGTATGATCAAGCCGTCAAAATTTGATTCATTTATAATCACACAAAAAGCAATAGGGCCTTTGTCGGTGCTTGGGCCCTAAATACAAAATCACAAACAAAGCAACAGCGCCACCAAGTGTTGAAGCAGAAACACACACGATTCAAAACGAGGAAGAATCAATCCCGTGGGACTGCACCTGCGCTCTATCGAGGAAGGACTAAGGAAGACTTCCCCTCGTTATTGACCAATCCTGTTCGACCTGCTCTTATGAAATATTATAGACGCTGTTCGATGCGTTTTGATGCGACTCGAGACTTCCCCGGGGCTGCTGGAGTTCCGGGGCAGTGTGTTGACTGCCCAGTGTTTTGATGTCAACTTTTCATACTTTTTCATGCTTCTAAATAAATACAGATATCGGCTCTTCTAATATTTAGGATAAACGAACACGCAACGACAGAGGTTTTAACTTCTCGTAGAACTTTCATCAGATCAATTTAAAAATCTGTGAGTGTCATCTCAACAACACAGAGATTAAAACTACCTCGAGCGTTTTTCTGTGTGTGTGTGTGTGTGTGTGTGTATGTGACTGTATCTCTGTGTGTGTATATGTGTGTGTGTATGTTTTTGGAACATGTTCTCATATTGATTTTATTTATTTACTGTCTGAGTGTTATATAACTGACACACGCACACACACACACACACACATCCAGGGGATACACACCTCCACACACACACATCCAGGGGATACACACCTCCACACACACACACAGGGTATAAACACACACACACATCCAGGGGATACACAACTCCCCACACACACTAATACTTCGAAGAAGTATATTTTCAGCACTCAGTGACGTCACGCGTGTGTTTCTGGCTGGTGACGTCAGCAGCGCTGTTGCAGAGTCACTGTTGTAAACAAGAGGCCGCGAGCACTGCGCGTCCCCGCGGACGTTGACGGCTCATATCAGTTTTAATAAATCTGCGGGTCCTGACGGTCACGCGCACTGTTTTCCTCAGAACACGGTTTTCCTCGTGGTTGTTTTTTTAACAGACGTTGTGACTTGTTAGCATCTGCAGCTAGCATCTCGCTCCCGTTAGCATTAGTCGTTAGCCTCCCTGGCTACCGGAGCTCCGCGGGCCTGCAGCGGGGGACACGCTCTTTATGCCCAGAAGACATCTTTCTCTCCAGCGACCAGGAGACCGTGAACCGTGAGTATCTGCTCCCGGAGCCCGGAGGTTTACCGACGGCTTCATTCACCACGTACTACCGAGAAGTAGCCTGCTAGCTTAGCTCAGATGCCACACTAGCCTGCTAGCATTAGCATGGAGGAGGGAGTTATGAAAGCTGCTGTTTACAAGCACAGGTTTTGTTGTGGGATTAATAAATGAAACAGTTTCTGTCGTCGACCAACACTAATGATCATCTTCATCTCCGAGCAGAACGCCGATTGGCTTATCGATTAATCGACATGTCTGTAAAATGACAGTAAATAGACTCGTTTAAATAAGAGCTAAACCCACAGATTCAAGTATCACGAACAGATCCACGACGTCCTCACATGGAGAAGCAGAAAATCATATTCACGATCCATCAGTTATCAGAAGAGCTCCATGATCAACTCTCTGTTTAACTGGTTATTGCAGCTTCGCTTGTTTACTTCAGTTTCACAGCCAAACAGAATGTAGACAAGTGACATCAGCAGATATCAGAATGGGTGTTTATAATATATAATGTATAATATATAGGTGTTTACACTAACATCATTACATGATGTGAATTAAACATTTAGACTATTGATATGACTTTGAAGGTGTCACCATGGAAATGGACACATATCAATGACGACCATATTTTTGAACTGATGCTAAATAATGATCATGAGTCACAGACAGTCCAGAACAATCAGAACAGCTGATAGAGACGTGTTGGATATGATCAGTTAATCAGCTGTGGTGAATCTGTAGGAAATAGAGTCGGCCTCTCGGACTTGAATCTTGAATCTAGTTTCTGTTTATGATGTTGAACTGAAGATCTTTAGTTTTCTCATTATTGATCGAACATTGAAGATTTCATTGTGGAAACTTTGACTCAAAACAACAGATCAATGGATGAAGAAAAACAATCACTAGTCGCTGTCCTGAATAATAAAAACATTTTAAACTTAAATCATTCTTATCATTAAATCCTCATCATTACAGTTCATTGGCAAAATAAACATTAGAAAAACGGATGAACAACTTTAGAATTTCTGACATCTTCTAAACCTAATTGATAATCGCTTCATCAGCACGTTATATGTTCTTCTTGTTCCTGTTTGAATGAGCTTGTTAAGTTTTCTCCTCAGGGTTGTAATGTGTGTATCTGCTGCCTCGGTACTGAACCCGTGGAACCTGAGGTCACTGCTCATCGATCTGTGTCATGTAAGAGCTGTTGTCTTGTTTCAGCTGGGTGGCTGGTCAGAGCAGCCTCCTCCCGCCATGGAGGCAGGAGGGACGGACCGCGAGGAGGAAACTCTGCAGACAGCGTTCAAGAAGCTCCGGGTCGATGCTGAGAGGTAAGTCACATCCACAGCTTCACCATGGTCTTCTGCTGCCGTGCTAGTTGTGAAGTATCAGATCGTTGGTATTGCTCCATGTACACACTGGTTAGTGGCTTCATCAGAGGTTATAAGGTCATGAAGACCTGGCTCTTCTCTCATCAGGGACATCAACTGAAACCTTTTAGATTTGAACTGTCGGTCAAACCCAACCACAACAGTTTGCATTGTTGTCATTACCTTTATGTGCTTGTGTTAATATTCAAGTTTCAGACTTGGGTTCCCATCCTTCTCTCTTCCTTTCAGCATGCCCGGAGCTGTGAGTGTTTCCGAGGCGCTGGTTCCCAGAGCGGCACCTCGACCTTGTCTCGACACCAGCGGAGCAAAGCCCAAGCTCAGCTGCCCCAAGGACAACTGGCACGGGTGGGTGGAGCAGACACTACGTCATGTTAACACACATCGCATTTTCAGTCTATGGAGAAAAAGAAGTGTTTAAAAACAGCTGATGTTAATGTTGAATGAAGGTTTAACCTCCAGATGCTGGCTGTGATGACGTCTTTGTGGTTTTTGCTCCTCATCATCTTCTCTCGCTCCTCTTCTTGTCTCCCCTCAGCTGTATGAGGAAAACTTCCAGAGGAGCATCCAGAACCCAGCGGCGCCGGAGGTCCAAGTCCCCCATCCTCCACCCCCCGAAGTTCAGCTACTGCAGCACGGCCACGGCCTCTGCACTGTCGCCCTCTAGTGGCTGCCTGAAGCACCAGCGCCTGGCTGTGCCGGAGCCCGTGGAGCTTCGTCCTGCGGTCGACGGCAGATCCTCCTCCGCAGCCCTCCCCGCCCAGAAAGAGCTCAGGTCTCCAGGCTCACCCGGCCACATCTCTGCCCTGGTTTTTGGATCGTGCGCTGGTTACGAGTCACGTGTTGGAGCCGTGGTTCCCCCGCCATCTTTACAAGAGATCCCCAACCTCATCAATCCAGTTGTAGAGCAGGAGGGGGCAAACTGTGGAGACGTCCAGTCGAGCGAGGAGGAGAAAAGTGCCTGTGACGGAGCGGCGTCTGGAGCAGGAGCCTCTCTGAGATCCGGACCGGCTGAGGCCGCGGACTTCCGAGCCTTATCGGAGCTCCACTGCTCTCCAGACGGCGCCCACCCGCCCTGCTCCTGCGCCCAGAAGGAAAGCTCAGATTCACCAGAGCAGAGCCAGGGCGCTGCCAGCCAGTGCCGATGCCAGTCGCACCCTCAGGGCCTGCAGGGCGTGGAGGTGTATTCCTTCACCGGGCTCCGCAACGTCATCTCGGAGTGTGAGCAGAGCCTGCCGGGCCACGGCGACGCCCCCAGAACTGTCAGCACCAACAGTAACGCAGCGGCGGCGTCAGGCTCCTCCCCCCGCTCATGTTCGGAGCAGGCCCGCGGTTACGTCGATGACATCACAATAGATGATCTTTCTGGCTACATGGAGTATTATCTTTACATCCCCAAGAAGATGTCCCACATGGCGGAGATGATGTACACTTAGTGGAGTCACATGAGATTATTATATCAAATGAGGAGTAAAAGAGTTAAGAGGATTTTTTGTTTGTCTGAAGAATGTCGCTGCAGGAGAAAGGTTCACTCGTTGTTTTATTTCTGTTTCTCTGTTGTGCTACATCGATTAATTACTTTCTGTTCTTTTTTTAATTTAATTCTTAGTTAACATATGAAGTTGCCAAAGCTCCTGGTGCGGAAGGAGAGAGCGGTAGAAATCTACCAACTTGTGACGACGAGTGTGATGATGTTTGTGGTGCTGTGACCTCAGGAGTCACATGTCTGGATTTCATTTCCTTCAATAAAGACGCAAACAATTTTTTGTTGGAAAAACCTGTGGTCGTTTCTTCAGTCGAAAGAAGCTGTGACTGTTTCCTGTTTACACAGGAAGTGACAAACTTCAGAACTAATGAAATAGAACAGATATAAATTCCCACTGGTGGGAACTCCCAAACCATTGAGTGAATTCAGCTGAAATCCAGAAACATCAAGGTGTTCATCATCATTTCGTTGTTTCAGGGACTTTTCTCTGTTTCAGTCGTTCTGAGGAAACTTGAAGACGTTGACGCAGAAACACAATCGTCCGACTTCCTTTGATGTTTGCAGACAGCAGCCACATCAAAGATCAGCCTGAGCAGAGTCAGGTTGACAGAGAATGAAATGTCACCAGCAGCTGCTCTTCTGTTCACGTCCCAGCATCAGGACAAAGATCTGAGATTCAGAATCTACTCTCATTAAAATACATTTGATAAAAACTTTATTCTGAAGGGCTGGAGCTCAGTGAGAAACAAGACTCATTCATCAGGTGACTGACAGGTGATCGATCACATGTCTGCTCAGGGAAGGAGCAGCCAATCAGAGACCCTCGTTCTACCTCAGTATACACAAAGATTCAAGATGATGTCACAGGTGAAAACACGTAGAAACGTTTCCTGTAAGTTATTTACATTAAATATGTAGTAATAGAATAAAATCGGAATTTACTTAATTAAATATACTAAATAAACTATGACAAAGACATGAGAATAAATAAATGATATTATTGAAAGGGACATTATTCTGAAAGAAAATGTACAATTATACTTTTTTAAAGTTCATCCTATTTGTAATCTTCAGGGCTGGAACAAAAATGTAATATAGTTAGAACATAGAGATATATAAATAAATATATGTACTGTATATAAAGACAATATGTCTGAAAAGATAATTCAGTTTTTGGACAAGTACAGACAAATGAGTCTGAGTAGGTTTGATGATGTCCATGTTTTTATTTGATCCAGATTTGTGGTTGTCTCCAGCTCTTTGCAGTGCAACAGTTCTACCTGCAGGGGGCGCCATGTCCTGATCGTCTCTCGTCTGTGGCTCTACTCCACAGTGACTCATGAGGGTGTGACTGTTTCCTCAGCAGCTCGGGATGAGAAGCATCCACCACCAAACTGCCCAGAGCCAATGAGGCTGCACCAGGGAACCAGAGGAGGAGCCACACAGATGTTCTCACCACCAGAAGATCCACATCTGGGATTCCTCCATGTTCTCAGTTCACACTTTGTGTTGCTCACTCATCTTATTCTGTCTTTATCTTCCTGCCTCAGATTGACCTCTGCAAGAGAAGAAGTAAAGAGTTTAAATGATGTTTGAATTCAAGTGTCAAAGAAAAAGTGCTGGTGAGCAACATGACTTCACAACACAAGGTTCACCTTTAAATGTGTGAGGCCTAAAGTCAGGTCAATATAAATATACACTACTTACTATAAACTGTATCTCATACTTCAATGTCACAACCTTTCTTCTGGAAGTGACCCTGAAGTATCACAGCTCCTCGTTTCTAAATCGACAGGGCGTGATTCACACTGGGTCACGAGTCTGTTCCTGATCAACATCGTGAAGCCTCCAGAGTTAAATCCTCGTTTACAGCCATGTTTCAAGAATGTTGAGGGAAATCACGTGTTCTCAAAGTCCTAAACCTTCATCATCACTCATCGTTTACTACATCATTGGATTATTCAGGAGCTAAAGAGCCTGATGTTTCCCACTGGAGCTGGAGGAGACCAAACCCTGAGCTAAAGCACTTCCTCTTTCACACCTTGTTTGTTCCAGATCTTCAGACCTCGACACCAGGTGTGAAAGGTTCCTCAGGACACGCTCCAGATCCTAATACAGTTTGAGACCAACACGAACCAGATCCAATGGAACTATGGGACAAACACATGAAGCTGCTTCAGTCTCTCAGGAGAGAAACCATCTTTACAGATTATATAAATAGTTATTCCAACAATCACTGTCATTGATTTAGTTTATGATAGAAAATCGTTATTATATATACAGATATATACATATCTGCTTTTACACTCAGGTATTTTCCTGTGAAGAAGAACGAGAGCGAGACGATGGAGGGAATCCACCGAGTTCACCAGAACCTCACCGATGAGTGAAGGTCTGAAGGTAAAACCACAGAGTGAGTCTGAGGTGAAGCTGAAGCAGATCAGTGGTTTACTGGAACTGGCTCTGAAACACTACTGAACACTGGGAATTACCCATGATCCTCTGCTTCCTGACCCTGAAGAGCTGCAGCTGGAACAAATCTTCATGTTTCACAGTTTCCTGCTGAATGTTGGAGATAAACTCTGGTTGTTAATAACTTCAGAGTGTTTGTAACTGATCTCAGTTCAGCTTCACTCTTCAGCTGCAGCTGGTTGTGTCTGTGACTCTCAGTCAGTTGTTCTCTCAGGAGATGGAACCCACTCAGCAGAGTCACAGAGTCACAGACGCTCAGGGAGAGAAGGAGGAAACGTTCTCTTGTTCACACTCACACATCAGACTCACTTTCACCAAGCTGCTGCTTTCAGGTGGAAAAGTTGCATAGTGTTGATTTATGAAGTTTTGTTTGAGGTGGTTGAGCGGACGTGTCATGTACGAAGGTTTGAGTCCTGCAGGTTTGGTTCTGACTCTTTGTGCTCGTCTTCTTCTCTTCCTGTTCATGAATAAACTCTCTGTTCTATCAATAAAAAATGTTTTGTTCAATTTAACTTCATCATCTCACTGTAAGCAAAGATCTGGGAACGTGTTTCCATCTGAGATCTTCAGGAAGTTTCTGTTTCTGATTCTTTTAATGATCAGAGTTAAAGTTAATCTTTCACCTGCACTCGGGACATTTATATCTCTCAGTTACTGACGGAGTGAAAGTGTGAATCCACCTCGATGTCGGTGACGTCCGATCAAACTTCACTTTGAGGGAACAACGAGTTCCAGAGCTGCAGCTACGTAAACAAGTGTTCGGGTCGTTCTCATGTGTTAACACTCAGTTCACAACGTACACAACGTACACAATACACTGGACCAACACCAGGTGAAGAGAGAGAGAGAGAGAGAGAGAGAGAGAGGGGTAGAGAGAGAGAGAGGTTGTTTCAGTGAAGAACAGAGGGATCAAAGGAGAAAACCAGTGAGGAAGAGAGAGTGATCACACACAAACACACACACACTGGATGAGAGGTCATGTGAGGACCTGTCAGTTCACCTCTAATAATAAATATTAAAATCAACATAATTTAATGTTTCTAGCTGTTTGCTGCACTAGTGATAATGACTTGAGCTTAGCATGTTAGCATGTTAGCATGCTAACATCTACTCAACCACACTTAACACAACGTTCAGTGTCAGAACACATTTTAACTTCGGCCTACAGATGGCGTTGGATGGAGAGTGATGGGCTCCGGGGTTCGTCCTGAGGGGACCATGAATACATCACCAAATATTGTGTTGAACCAGGATGCAGATCTTGAGATGTCACCTGCTGGTGGCACAGTCATGTTGAGGTGTTTTAGTCTGGTGGCAGAACTCTAAACTAAATGAGACCTCTGAGGGACCCCCCCATGCTCGACCTCTGACCTCTGTGCCCGGTTCACAGCTCTCTGGGAGGTGTTGGGGGGGGCATGGTGATTTGGGGCCACCTCCTCTAAACGCTTCCACATGCTTCTTCTTGTGGGTCTGGAGTTTGGACGTGAGAGAAGCCAACATGTGGGAAACCAGATGGTGAAGTTGAAGACGAGTCCGACACGGAGGCGGAGACAAACCTCCTCTAGAAATGAGATCAGGTGTGAAAGCTTATTATTATTATTATTGATCTATAAATCAAACTGAATGTGTGTTGTTGTTTGTTCTGAACTCGCCCTTAAATCCACAGCCTCATTAGGACTCATTATTACGACCTCCAGGAATTAGACAGAGCCCGGCTGTGCTGTGAATAGATGACGTGTGAAACATTAACTCAAATGAAATATTATTCAGTTTCTGATCATTTGGGAAACGTCAATAATTAAACAGAGCAGATCAACCAGGTCATATCATACCAGTGCTGCTGTGGGGAGTAAAAACATTTCTGATACTGAAGCACTTTTACAGATTAAACATAAACTTTATTATCACACACACACACACAGCCCCTTACCCTCCCAACTACAGGTCTAACCTTAACCTATATTAAAGCTCAAGCTAAGTCCGACCCTCCAACAGTCCATTGAAGAAGTGAGGACCAGACTAAATGTCCTCACAGAGATACTGGAACACACACATAGATGTTCACACGTGTTCACACACACACACACACACACAGACACACACAGGAGAGTGAGGGAGTGAACGAGTGGGATCGTGTTACCTTGACTACATGTGTGAGGTATGCTGACTTTACCTCTTGATGTCCCCCCCGAGGGTGGAGACTCTTGACCCGCCTTTAGTCAGCTTAGTGTTTATCGCCTCCTGAAAATTAACCCGGGGGCCGGGTGATGGATTTACTGTACCTTCAAACACACATGGAGCTGATTTACACACACACACACACACACACACACACACACACACACACACACACACACACACACACACACACACACACACACACACACACGTCAGTGGAGAATCAGATTTATTGATAGAAAATAACAGAAATGTCCGATCATATTAAATCATATTTACTATCTATCTATCTGTATCTATCTATCTATCTATCTATCTATCTATCTATCTATCTATCTATCTATCTATCTTCTATCTATCTATCTATCTATCTATCTATCTATCTATCTATCTATCTATCTATCTATCTATCTATCTATCTATCTATCTATCTATATCCATCATCCATCTATCCATCTCTCTATCTCTCTATCTATCTATCTATCTATCTATCGAGCTGCTGTGTTCTCAGATCAGCTCAGGAGAGTCTCATCTGCTCACTTTCAGCCTCTGTGCTGATCTGAGAGCAGCAAGGAAACGTCCAACGAACCGGAATCAACTGAAAGCTGAAAGGGAACTCGTTTGACACGTCGTGAAACCAGGTGAATTGTGAGAGGACCAGTTTGACTCTGAGCTGACGAGTCACTGAAGAACAAACACTGGATTTTGTGTAGTTGTGTTGTGAGAGTGAGGTGTGCCTGTGTGTGTTGTGTGTTGTGTGCGCTCTCCTTCATTGTCCCGTGTTTGGCAGGTCACTCCACCGTGTAGCAGGATCCTCCCACAGCTCGGCCTGATCAGGAGAACAATGCAGGAAGTGGAACGCCTCCATGTTGTTTTCTGACGGCGTGTTCCAGTGTGAAGCAACACACGTGATCCTGTTCATGTTCTCTGTCGTACGACACGTGTGTTGCTTCATAACAAGATGATGGACAGCTCAGAGACAATCAGACACAAATAAATCAATATTCAATCATCAATGATCATTAAATCGCTGCTTTAAAACTTTATCCTGAATTAATCCACAGTATCACTGTTGCTATGGTTACGCCTTGCAAAGTTGTGTTTTTCTACTTCCTGTTTACACCACATGACCAGTGTAGGTGAACGGTCATGTGACGTGGCCTCCCAAATAACAGAGAGAGAGAGAGAGTGGAGAGAGAGAGAGAGTTTAGAAGTAGAGAGAGAGAGAGAGTTCAGGAAATTCCCATCATTCCACAGTAATTCCTCCTGTCATTGCATGCCTCCTTGTCGACACTGCGTTTGTCTCTCTCTCTCTCTCCCCTCACACTCTTAACCTCCGACCCTCCCTCAGACTCAGTAACAGGAAGTGATGTCCTCCCTGCTGAGAAGGGACGGACTGAAGACTCTGAACTCTTTGTCCCAGAGGACGTTTCTGGTTCAGAGATGAAAACACGTCGAGATGTTTGAAAGGTGAATCCAGACAGCTGTCAATCAGGAGTCAGTCTGATCAGGAACCCTTGAGCAAACATCACAGAGATAAGAACGACCTGAAGTGACAGAAACATCTTTGACAAACATTTATTTAACTGGTTTGTTGGTTTGGTCCGTGTCCCATCTGCTAACATGGAGGAGGAGGTTAGTGACCCACACTTTCTTATTCTCTGACTCCACAAGAGAACAAATCATCTTAATGTGCAAAATGTGGAACCGTTTGGTTTATTGTCGTCTTTATTTGTTATCTATTTTCTGTGTTGTTGTTTTTTCCCACAATCCTCTGCTCCTCCTCCTCCAGGGTTCACAGCCAGAAAACTTTTCCAACAGAGACGATAAGAACCGAAACACAAAGACAAATACATGTCGTCCTTTTGTCCTTGGATCACTCGAGTGTGTGAGTCTGTGTGTGTGAGTGTGTGTGTGTGTGGTGATGGGAACACACACCACAGCTGCCTCCCTCCCCCGACGACTGGCCGTCAAACAAAAAAACTGTCTTTTCAGAACCGACCTCAGGAACCAGCGGAGAGATGATTAAATTCTCCATGTGAGGAGTTCAGAGCAATAAAAAGTGAAATGAAAACACGGGAGGCCAAAACACAAAGGCCTCATTGTTGCCGGGGCAGAGGAATGCCTGTGTGTGTGAGTGTGTCTGTGAGTGTGTCTGTGTGTGTGTGTGTGTGTGTGTGTTGTGTGTGTCTGTGTGTGTGTCTGTGTGTGTGTCTGTGTGTGTGTGTCTGTGTGTGTGGGTCTGTGGGCACAGACAAAAGGTGGCCTATGACAAGGAGAGCCCAGGATGAGGCACAGAGAGAGAGAGAGAGGGAGACTCGCCCGTCTCACTCTTTAACCACAGGAAAGTTTCAATTGAATAAATAAAGTATTGATAAACAGTTTATTGTTTAAAGTTCATTAATGACGACTCGTTCTGCTCTCCTGCTTCTGATTGGACGGATTCGTCTCTCACACTTTTAATGAGACGTGCTGATCAACACGGTTTTTAATTGATGACGATGCAGAAATCATCAGAAATGTTGTTGTTTACTTGTTTCTCAGAGACTCCAGCTTTATGAAAAATACTTTTAATTAGTGTTTTACACGTTTAATACGATGGAAGATCAACGTAATGAAACATAATTCATTTCTTCATCAGGTCCCAGAGATCAAAGTCACATTACAGTTTGACAGACATGATGTTTCATGTTTTATATGAATTCATACGTTCATACATCGACATAATCTGTTTTATAGAAAAATTATGTAGGATATTAAATATGAAATCTAAATGAAGTTTAATTAAATAAAATGAACAAATACATTAAATACATATCAAATCAAATTTCTATAATATGAATCCTATAAAGAGGTTAAAAAAATGGTTTTCTAATATTATACACAGAAAGTGTTGTGACGTGTTGGCCACATACACACACACACACACAGAGAAACACAAACACACACACACACACACACAAACACACACACACACACACACACACTGAGGAGAGAATGTAAAGAGCAGAAAATGAAGATAAATGTCGATCTGAGAGTTTCAACCTAAATGTTGATGTTACACTGATCCAGTCAAGTACGTATATAAACACACACACACACACACACACACACACACACACACACACACACACACACACACCCAGAGCCTCATTTCCTGTCATCTCTCTTCACGTGACCTCTGACCTTTGTGGAGGTGTTGACAGATTGAAGAGCCTGACTTCCTCCTCGTGTTTGATCGGCTCAGTCGAACTGCAGCGACGTTTCTACAATAGATCAAATATACGTTGAAAACATCACGACCCCGATTTCTTGCTTTAAATGTACGTTACTTATCACGAGTATAAAGTAAATACGTTTATTTCACACGGTAACATGATTATCATTATCAACATTTCTGTTGCTCTGAGGAACCGTTCACACCTGAAGAGTCGACGCTCTGAACCAAACCAGGTGTGAACGAGTCCTGAGGTTTGTGATTAAATTCTAAATTCCTTCAACAAATCAAAGGATCCTGAATATTTCCTCTTTGAAACATGATTTCACCCGAACCTCTCGTCTCTCTCGTTTCACTCGGACTCGGAGCCTGAGGCCGAACAGATCGAGTTCCTTCGTTATAAAAGCAGAGACGGAGACAAAGATGTTGAAATGACCCTTTGCAATCACCTGATCGTCAGATTGATACGCCCTCATGGATGAAAGAGACCAGAAGAAACACACACACACACACACACACACACAGACACACACACACACACACACACACACCTGCTGCAACACGTCCTGGAAATTCCCACAAATGTGTCTGATGATGTAATGTGTGTGTGTGTGTGTGTGTGTGTGTTTGTTTGTTCAAGTATTTGATGAATTGCCACAGAATATTCTTGGTCTCCAGAGGATGAATCCTGCCGACTTTAAGGATCCCTGACGTTTCCTGTAGCGCCCCCTGCAGATGGAACACTGCATGTTTACAGTGACATATCTGAACAAACAATCATGGTCGGAAGAGGATGAACCCGACTGTTCCTCTAGCGCCACCATGAGGTTGAACTAAGAAAGATCTGTATCTGAGCAACTGTTGACGTGAACTGAGGTTCAGATGTTCATGCTCCCGTCAGGATGAACCATAGAGTGTAAATAGAAATAAAACAAGAAATAAAACACATACAAATAAAGTTCACCTGCTCGGCATCGAACGAAGTCTGAGAAAACTTTAAATTTACGCGTGAACCTTGTGTTCAGCTGCTGAGACTGAACACATAATGAATTCTGTCTGCCCTTCAGACCTGTGTGTGTGTCTGTGTGTGTGTGTCTGTGTGTGTGTGTGAAAGGAACGTAAACGATGATGTATGAATTTGTGTTTGTGCTGGAATGTGTGTGTTGTACTCGTCAGTGCTTTGGCATCACTTGTGTGTTTTCCCTGCAGCTCAGAGGTCGGCAGGCAGCAGCTTGTCTGTTGGTTCAGTATGAACGTCAACAACACACACACGCGCACACACGCACAAACACACAAAGCTGACGTGAACCTATACCGCAGCCAGCCACCAGGGGAGTCGTTTCTGATTTAGAGTTTCTTCTTTTATTTCCTGTCGTCTCTTCTCTGAGGGAATCAGACCTGGGATCAGATCTCAGTGGAGTTTCAGTCCTGATACGTTTAATGTCTGTTAAACACGTCACATCTTTTCTTTAATCTTATCTTATACAATTATTACCATAAGGCCGCCCTCTCTGATAACTAAAAGATTTTCTCAGACTTATTTATTGTAGAGAACAGAAACTGAGTTTGGAAACGATCCAAAGACGCTCAGAACCTTCACTGATTGGTCGGGCTCCTGTCACATGACATGTCATTTATTATCGTTTATTATCATTTATTAATCGTTCATGCTGAAATCTTCAGGATTATAACTTTTCTTTTGTTGACGATGTCGAACAGAAAGAGCTTGAGACACAGAATCAAAGATCAGGACAAGGACGACATTTTAAAATGTTAATGTGCATAAAAATAGCTTTATTTCCAATAAATCAGGACCTGCAGCAGAAGCCAATGATTCATTGTCTTCTTCACTCCACTGGTGATTCACATGTGATGTTTGTGACAATAAGCAGCAGAACATTTCTCTCCATGTTCCCGAGCAGACCTGAGGCCGATCACTCCTCGACTGAGACAGACCATCTTTATCAGACATAATGAAACGGATCATTGAGGTAAAGACGAGCATCAAACTCGACTTTCCAAACATTTATCAAATCTGTGGGAGTTTTAATTCTGCTCCGACTGATAATCAGCTCAGGTCTGCTACTGAAAACATGACTCGGCACAACTTCCCCTGAACAACGACCACGTCAGCAATCCTTCTACAAACACACAAACAAACATAAATACAAAAGCAAGAACAAAAAAAGTCTAAGAGATAATGGAAACTCTTACAAAATAAAAAGTTTCAAAACTATTTGCTTCTGAAAATCTCAAACTAGTGTATATAAAACTTTTAAAATCACATATACAACAGCTTAAAAAGGGGGAAACACCCCAACCTGAAAGAAGGCAATAAAATAATTTGACAGTTAAATTAATAGTACAAGTGGATCTACTGGAGCAGAATCAAAACACGGGCGAACGAGAGGAGGTGAGTTAGTGTTAGCATCGTAGTATCAAAACTCATTTACAGTAAAATCACAGGATACTGTCGGGGGAAAATACACAAACAGAAAAGAACAATTTGGCATTTAAATATTTGGTAGATATTTCTTGTTGCCAGGATGTGGCTGAGTACCAAGTGATTCTCATTTGTATCTAATGACTATGTACAAGTCCTTGGTAGCCTGTGTGCCGCCGGCTTCAGCTACAGAGACGTGAGCATCGAACCCGTTCATGGTTTCAGCTTCTGCTCAGAGACCCCCAAAGAAAATAGAAAACCAACGACTCACTGTCGGTGTAGCTTATCGAGAAAGCATCAACGCCACGAGTTCACAAAAGTACCAGAACATTACCGGTTTCTCCGATCACAGAGTTACAGGATAAACCATCAATAACATTTATTGGATCCATAAATCCATAAGCTTGTGTTGACCTCAGTGCTCCGACATGAGGCCGAGTTACAGGAAAACTCTACACTTATTAGCTTTGTGGTAACGGATAGCGTAGCTTAGCATAGAGACTGGAAACCGCTCGTCTGGCTCTGTCCTGGAAACTGCCTCTGAATATTCACCTAATGACAATTCACTGTTTGACACGTGTTACAGGTCAACTGGGAATTTAATATTAATTATTCCAATCATCAGAGATGAAATCAAACTAGAGTTTTTTTTTCCAGAGAAACATATTTTCGGTCGTTTCCGTCAGTTTCAAAGTCATAATAATGTGTAAATGTAAATAAATGAGCAGGGATTTTACCTCATGTGACCAAATCTTTACTGATGAGATCGACTCATTTACGGTAGAAGCAGAACGTGGTCTGACAGCTCATGGGGACAGATTCACGCAGGTTTGTGGGCGGCGCGACGTTTCATCGTGCGGATCTTTTCGTACCGAGAAGCAGAATCAGGAACAGAACCAGGATTCTGTAGCTTTCCTTCTGAACAGAACCAGGCCGCTGTGGCCGTTTCCTTTGACTCGATGCTAAGTCGAGCTAACGGGTTGTTAGCTCGATGCTAAGTCAAGCTAACGGGTTGTTAGCTACACAACGCCGTGTGTCAGTGACGAGTGTGGCACCAGAGTGAAGGTGTGAGTTCATCACTGTGAGGAGAGGGGGGGGTGGCAGCCGACACGCTGACCAACCTTTGCTCCCGTATCACATGACCAAGCTGTGAGTGTGTGTGAGGAATGTGGGCGTGTCCTCCTGCAGGAGCTCGCCGGTCTGACTGAACCATAATAACAGAAAAACAACCCCAGAGGCACAGCGGTGATTATTACAGAGGTAGAACATCTTCCTTTTGAGGAGCTGTTCACCCTGGCAGCAGAGGACAACACTCTGTGTGTGTCTGTGTGTGTGTGTGTGTGTGTGTGTGTGTGTGACCTGGGTCATGCAGTATTTGCAAATGTTTTTCCTGATTAGTGGAGCTCTCTTATCTGGAGCTAGACGCCAGACGATGGGACTTTCCCCCCCGAGGAGACCAAACAGACGGTTTAAAGAAAAAAAAGAATCTGTTATAAAAGTCTTGTTTTAATAAACTCTGCAGCATCTGAGCGTTTACAGGACGTGAAGCGAATCATCTCCTTCTCATCGACCTTCTGCCACTACGTGTGGACGTGTGATTGGCTCCTCGAGGAGGGAAGGCGTGTCCGCTCTGATGAATCATGAAACCAGCTTCACAGCCATGTTACAAACTTCTGAGCTTTTCTCTGTTTAAAAGAAAAAACTGAAATGTCTTGAATCTCTCTGCATCACATGGAGTTTGTAACAAAACAACAAAAAAAAACTATTAAAAAATAATTTGCTTCAGTCGAGGGAGAAGCTTCAGTCCAAGAATCAGGTCGAGAGGAAGAATAAATAACTGGACAGTTAACGTGAACCAGAGATAAAAAACATAATTGCACTGTGTTAGTGTTTCAACTGAAGGAGGAGAGAAGAAGAAAGACGAGTGGAACCTGTCAGAGTCCTGGTTGGTCCTCTGGACATGGGGACAGATAAGAACGTGGGACCCAGAGGACGTCGTCCTCTACTGTGGCTCCTTGTCCTAAAGACAGCCTGTGATTGGTTGAGAGAGCACCAGTGAAAGTAGTAGACATCAGGCAGCAGGAGTCAGTGAGTCGGTTGTTGTTGGGGCATCTCTCCAGGTTTGTACAGTCAGAAGAGGAGGAGGAGGAGGAGGGGGGGGGAGGACGAAGATGAGGTACTGTGAGGATCTGGCCCTGGATAGGTATTAACAGGTTTCAGGGAGTGAGGTGTGTGTGTGTGTGTGGGGGGGGGGCTGTAGGGTCTATGCGTAGATCTCTGTGGTGGGGGCCTTCTTGTAGATGGGCTTCTTCCCCCAGGTCGTAGCTGCCCTCGTCCTTCTTCTTCATGCGGTAGATGAGGAGGAGGATGAGGAGCACGGCGAACATCAGGCCCACGGCGCAGCCGGCGATCACAGCTGGAGGAGACGGAGCAGACGTTTCACCAACAGACCAAACAACTTTAAACACACTGAGGTCAGCTGCTGCCTGTTACTTTATGGAAGCGATGATTCATATCGTGAAGTTTCCACTGAGATTTTAAAATCTCTTCTCATGATGGAAAGTGTTTGTATTTGAGAGGAGGATCTGCGTGGGACTGACCTGCGAGGACCTCGGTCTTGTTGAAGATGCTGTCATCACTGGCGTGGGCCATGAGGACGTTGGGGGGGTACTCCTCGTTCGTCTCGGGGACCTTCCTCACCAGGGGGATCTCGTTGCTGTCCTCCTCCACCTTGTGGACGGTTGGTCTCACCGGCAGCTCGGCCTCGGGGATCTTGTTGTCGTTGGCGTCGGGCTGAGGATGAAGAAAAGAAGTCAGGAGGTCAACAAACTGTGTGATTGGACGCCAGGTTCCAGGAGGCGTCACCACGTCAAATCAAACGGTTTCCAGTGAACATGAGAATCTTCTTCTACTGGTTGAGATCCAGGAACCTCTCTCACCTTGACTGAGGGTTCGGCCTCTCGCTCTGGTGACGCGGTCGCTGCTGTGGAAAGAAACAGGTTCTTCATTAAATCTGAATTCTTTCAACTTTATTTAATCTTCGCACGATTCAAGAAGTGTTTTCTAAAGTAAGACGAGTGTGAAGACCGACCTGCGTCTCCGGAGCCTGAGGACTCATCATCGTCCTCGTACGACAGGTCCGGGTAGTAGTCCTCGTCGTCTTCATCGTCCTCGTCATCGTCCGTGAAGCCGAAGTCCGAGCCGTTGTGGGCGTCGCCCGATGCCTCCAGGCCGTTGCTGTGTGTTGCCATGGCGACGGTCTGTGTGGTCTTCATGGGCATCCACGTCTCCGTCTCCCTGACCTGCTGGGACAACAGAGGGGGGGGGCGGGGTCAGAGGGTGACCTCCAGCTCAGGCTCAACATCAGCTTTAAAAACACATTCTGATAACTGCTGACCATCACTGAAGCTAAACCAGTGAATACTGGTAGAGGTGATGAATACCAGCACAGGGACGATGGTGATAAAGTTATGATGCAATCAATTCCCCAATATATTGATAATCACTTGATCTTTTATTATATTTAATGCAAATGAAAACTGTTGTAAAGTGAAATGAACAGTGATTAAATCGGCGTGACGCTCGACTCATCAACCTCCTTTAATCACTGCATTAATGTCATTGACCATTTGCTCAGTAAGCAGCGTAAATGGGATTAAAACACAGAGGCTCCCCCCCCCCATCAGACTAATTATCATTACAACCCCTTTAATCAGCGTTAAGCTCCAAACAAATGGCTGCAGAGGTGAAACAAGGCGAGAGAAGCAGACTCCAACAACCAGTGCAAATCAATCCACAAGTTTTAAATTAATTAACAGTAATTGAAAAACAACCCTGATTCAAAAAGGCCTAAATATATTGTGATTTTCTGTTTTATATAAATTAAAGCAATATGTGTATTTAAAATTTCAAATATATATTATGGCAGAAATGGTGAAATTATTTGTGTCACTGATCCTGATGATTTAAATTTAACCGACTTTCTATTGGACCAACTGAGTTAAACAAACTAACTCATCTTCAGGGCTGAAGATTAATGGATCTCATTCAGATTCTCATTCAGAGTAGAAAAAGAAAAACTATTCTAGAAACTGAGTCGTGAGCAGAAAAGAAGAAGAAGCTTTTCTTCCACTTCAATGAAACCTTCCATTTACTGAGAAGAAAAGACGACCACAAATCACACACACACACACACACACAGACACACACAGTTGTGTTGACGTCATGAGTTCTCATAATTGCTTCCATCTGAGTCCCGTACACAGGGTCTTCATGTGAAGGGTGAACTGGTGGGATAAGCCGGCCTGAGGCCTCCCAGTAGTGTGTGTGTGTGTTTAAGTACTTGACATAGTAACGGTGTGTTTGAAGGTAATTCTCTCAGCCTTTAAAAAGTAGCCTATATGAGTGGTAGTGGGGTGTGTGTGTGTGTGTGTGTGTGTGTGTGTGTGGGTGTCTCCATTGTGACTGCATTGAGGCTTCAAACGAGGGCGGCCATCTTACTGGTCTCCCCTCAGCAACAAGGTCGACTGAAAGAAATGAGAAACTCTGACTTCATTTCACTCTTATTTCAGGGGACACGAGGGTTGTGTGTTTAATTGACCTCTAAATACAACAGTCAAAGTTGAATGAAACCACAACTTAAATCTTTTCTAATTAGTCGTGCCAGCCTGACGACTAAAGACTCCCTTAGAGTACAAGATCCCGTGGTGGTGGATCACTGCTCCATTGTGTCCTCATGTAAACCCCATACGTGGGCCCGGTGGGGTGGGGTGGTGGTGGTGGTGTAAACCGGTGACTCCTCATTTCCTCGCTACTGTTCAGATGAACACGTTGCAACAGGCCCGTCGACTCACATTATAGGAATCACACACATTCAGACATTCATGTTGATCGTGAGTCACTCGTCCTGTAACCGTTTCAAACCAGGTCCATATACAGAGACATGTTCAACTTGAGACGAGCGTCCAACATCAGATAACCTTTCTGTCATAACTCACAGTACACAAGCTTCCTGCAGGTTTCACCAAGTTACATTTTAAATTAACAAAGTCCCATAAAAAATATATAATAACCCTGAAAACACCACGTTGTCTCTCAAACTAGGGACCGAGAGGGAGCTGAGATCCAACCTGGGTTTACCACCTCAACACTCATCATCTCGTCATTTCCAGGAAATCATAAATCTGTACTATTAAGTGTTATGATTGCGAGTCATTATCCAGGATTATCTTAAAGTCATGAGTCGCTGGGTGATAAAGATGTCAGGGATCCATCTTTGCTTTGCTGGATGATTTAAAAACAAAAGTAGCACCTGTGTTTTCAACTCAAGTTTATCTGATAAGTAAGAGACAACCAGTTTCACACCCACTGAGGTCGATGTGTTCTTCTCTGTCAGAGTCCTGCCATGTCAACAAACTGCTCCTGACCTTCAGACCCCTCCCCATGGTGACTGAGGAGATCTGAGATAACATCTAACTGGCCCACAGGCGAGCGGAGGCCTGCACCGACAGGCCCGCTCCACTCAGCAGCTCGCAGGAGGGAAAACACGTCCAGGAGACATTTTGTTATGTTTCATGTTGTGATTGTGAGTCGACGGGCGGCTGATCCCATCTTCACTATGTTCTCCAGCTGGGTCGGCACTCAGGCCAAGTCTCACTCGCAAAAACAGGTTCGGTCTGTTCCACGTCTCAATCCAGCAGCGAGTCGGTGGAACAACAGGAGAGCCCACAGGACGATGAAGTGATGTGTTGCTGTGTGACTGTACAAACACAACAAAAATGTGCTGGGCCTGCGCAGACTGGCACAGAGTGTGTGAACAGAGGTTACGTCACCGAGCAAACATGAAAATCTGCTCTCTGGTGATTTTACTAACACGGAGCGTCTCATCTGTGAGAGCCACGGCCCTCCAGTCCCCACAGCCGGACACTCAGGACTGCTCAGTGAAACACAAATGATCTGTTTACAAGCTCTGGTGTTTTAAAAGATGCTGCTTGTTCTCAGCCTTTAATGGACCCCGAGGCACGAAGTACAAACTGTACAGCCGAGTGGTTTGGGTGCAGGAGAAATCCACATCAACACATCTGAGAAACCAGTAATACATAATAACACAGTACTTGACGTAACCTGAATGTACAGGAACAGACGTCTTTTAACCGATATTTCCCAGAAAGTAGACTCATGAAGCTACGTCTGTTAACCCCGAGTAACCCAAAGTCTTCTTGTTTATCAGTCAACTCCAGAGCCACTAAGGAAGCAGGGATCCCCGGGTTGTCCTCCCGTCAGTGATTCACAGCCTCATCCTTCAGCCCGATGTGGCGGATGTGACTCGAAGCCAAGCCGATGAGTTTTCAGCCAAACGAACGGAGAAGAGGAGAACGCTCGGTTCCAGTGGTGATGCAAGGCCCGTTAGGTTTAATCTAACTGCAACACAACATGGACCCAACAGTGAAAACATCTGCATCTCCACAAACCTCCTCCCTGAACTTAAGTTCTTCATTTCATAATTTAAATCAAAGATATATACTTATATAAAAAGACTTTACATAGTATCATCAGTTCAGACGACCTTTGACCTGAGACTCATGGTCGACCCCCCAGGTCCGAGCCAAACAAATCTCCTCTTCGTTGAATAAAATCCGTTTTAATTATCGAGCATGTGACTCATACATCATCACATCTGACAGATTAAAGTCCAGAGGGAAAACAAACACACAACTCGTTTAGCTCCAGCTCGACAATTCAAAAGGTTCAGAGTGAATTTTCACTCGTCTGAACTATCCCTTTAAAATCCCTTTTACTCTGGCCACTTATCGGGGTCATGTTGAGGAACTCACTGAAGACGAAGAGGTCACTTCCTGCTGCCCCCCCTCAGCCTCGGCTCATCTCCAGCTCCCCAATAGGCCGGTCGCTGAGAGGCGGACTGAAGACACCCGTCACCCGGCCTTCGGCTCTGTCCCTTTCCATTGACGCAGAACAATGCCGCCAGACACCTCGGGAGCGTATCAATGACCAAGGTAACCGGGGATAAGCCTCCAGCAGCCTCCCTTCATTAAACCGGGGGAAACAATCCGTCCATCTGCCAACACAGACAGAGGCATCTGCTTCTTTCACACCGCGGCGTGGAGGAGGAACAAGGAAAAGAAAAGAAACACCAGCACGTCTTATTCTTTTGGGCGTCTTCTGACCTCGGAGGAAAAACTCATGTTGACGGTATAACTTTCTTTTTCTGTGATATTTGGTCTGAGATTCAACGGCTCTGATGGCGAACAGGAATATGAAGTAAAGAAGTTCTTCCCCCGTTGTTTCACCTCCCTCCGGGTCCCATCCTGTTCTCACCACTCCCCTCCCCTCCCCCTGCTGCTGGCTGATACTCGAACCAGCAGGATTTACACTGTGTATTGTGTCAACTGATCTGCTTGTAAGAGGCTCTTCTGACCCCTGATGTAGATGAGATCTATAAAGCCACCTTGTTTTATCCAGAGAACAATCAGGATGTTTCCACCGAGGGCCTCATTGCTCTGAACCCTCTTACCTTCCACTCCGACAGTCCAGCTCTAGATTCCTTCTACCTACGCCTCATCTATCTATAGCCGTGTTTCCACCTCCCAGCAACATGTGAGACTTGACAGTGACACACAGAAGTCACAGCGGTCCTGAAGAACCTTACCAAGAGAATCGGGTGGGAGCTTTGTCTTTATCAAAATAAAAGAAGTCAGTTCTTAAAATGCCATTTTGTTTTTGGCCTTGAGAGCAAAGTTCTGATCAGCTGACTTTTACACCAACATCGTTAAAATAGGTGTATAACAGTTTTATTGGCTTACATAACATCTTAGCTGAGGTAGTACAGATTTACCATCAGTAAACTGTGAGCTTTTTCTTTTGACTGCCCATTTCCTGACCATGAGATAAGAGTCTGAACAGACGCTGCTAAGAAAACTAATTGGGTTTTGACGAGCACCACCTCAGGGAGCGGTCTTATCGTGATAACTTCTATTGGTCACTCCCGCCTCCTCGCCAGTAGCGCCGCACAGTCATGAATCCAGGTGATTAGCAAATCCACAAGCGATGGACAAATAATGTTCAGGCCTGCAGCGAGTCAACGTGATACAGGAGCCTCTCGAATGTCTTAGCTCCTCTTCCTTCAGACTCTTCGATGTCGGTCCCTCAGGCAGACATATCGCTGGCCTGGATCAAAATCACCACCAGACACTGGACGTGAGCTACTGACGAGTCTTTATCAGCCAGGGATCCACTCCAGGCCTTAAGTGGTGGGAAATAACAAGAAGCAGCCAAACAGGAAATATCCCTCCAACACAAACCCACTTGTGTCTCAGAGACAGAGAACAAACATGAATATGAATCAGTCCAGAAAAAGACTGACTTCAAGTAGTGAGAATCCTCCATTCATTAACCGTGGAAGGTCGGTCACAATCAAACCATTCAGTTCTGGGATGTGACGCTTTTCGAATCAATTCCAGCTCAAAAGGAGTCAGGTAAAGGAATCTCTATCTCTACATTACTATGCTAAGCTAAGCTAATTGTCTCAGCCTGGTACAGACGTGTGATTGAGAGTCTTTCATTTTCTCCTCTGACTGGCAGCAGTGGAACAGGACTCTGAACGATCCTCTGTGGGTGTTGTGCCGTTCGGCCGCCTGAGGAATGTGTCTCTCCATGTGGGTCGGTTAAGAAGCCACGACCTTGGCGATGCACCACATTCCTCTTTCTTCACCGGGAGCCAAGAACGAAACCCAGTTAACAGCTACTGGCCGAATCAACGGGAACTGCTGCTCTTCTAGGTACAAACTGGAACATCCCGCGGTGGACTGGTTTCAGTCGGACGCTGCTTCTCATGAATCCACCTTCATGCTGATATGAACGGGTTCACACATTTGTGTCCTGCTGCATTGAAATTCCAGTACTTGGGACATTTTAAACACAGTTGATATTTTAGGATAGTAGGTCATGCAAAAGAAAATATGGAGATTAAATATAGTTTTTACTTCCAGGATTTGTTCTCAAGATCCTCAACTGTCAGCACTTTGTCCAACATGTGGCGTCTCTCTGCCAAAACAGCTCCATTACTTAATGTCTAAAAGGTAACACACACACACACACACACACACACACAGACACAGCCAACACTAGCACAAGTTAATCACAGCTGAATTATGTGGATTTGAAACGGACAAGGCGGCCTCGGTCGCTGACAATGGGTTTAGTGACTGTTGCTGAGCGAGCCACTGGTGGGCTAACACAGAGAGGTAGACCTCACACACAGACACACACACCACACTGCAGAGATACACAAAGTGACGCGCACACACACACCACATCAAAGACGTACTGTATTATCGAGGCACATTTGTCAGGAAGGATGTCTGAATGAGGGGAAGCCCTCATACCACCCAAAGGCACTGTGATCTCGAGTGGCTTTGTGCCTCTGTGTGTGTGTGTGTGTGTGTGTGTGTGTACACACTGTATATGGCATTACAGAAGTCTGACAGAAAGTGTGGTTATTTAGTTTCGTTTGTGGGAAGTTAAATTCCAGAGAACCCGCAGGACTTCTACCGAAACACCGAGCCTTCACAATAAAAGCAGTTCTCATTGAGAATGAATGTGAGGTCACTCAAAAGCAAATGGCTGAAGTCAACAACTAATGCTGTTGGCCACTGACAGACCAAACTGCTCCCAGGACCCTGATACTCAGGATCTTCTGAGATGCACAGATCCTGCAGAGGTTGGATTATTACCTCTCATGCTCCCTCATTGTGTTTCTACAGAGTCAGAAACATCTGTCCTGCTCGGGGACGGAGGGCCTCGGTGCTGATAGCTGCTCACGGTCTGGCTTCAGGCCTGGAACAACCATCTGTCAGAGTGTGACAGCGCGTCGTGGGACGGCCGAGGCAGCAGCACCGACATCAAACGGCCTCCCTCCAGGCTCTGTGATACATTTCCCAATGGAAACACAGAGAGGATCATGTTCCACGTTCTGCCACGGCTCTCTATATTTATCTACGTCCACCACAAAGCCACAGCAGCTTTTCTTTTCGGGCATGGGGGAGGTGGCGGCGAAGAAACTGATGTTTCCCAGGCACTCGATGTAAATAAGTATGTGCTGTTGGCTTGTGGAGTTGAGGGTTAAAATGTGTTTTTATTTTCACCTGTAGAGCTGAAACAATGAGGCAGTTAAATTCTTCTTCTGCTTGCAACTAATCCAAAGGTTTTATTTACTTTGCTGTACAACGGGGTAAAGCTGCAAATCATCAAACTGAAGCCATATAACGTGATCATTGCTTCATAAACGTGAGCATTTGCTGCTTTTCTTTATCAAACCGGGTAAAATTTGATATATCGCAGATTAAATGAGCATTAAAGTCACGAGGAAACTATACACATGGAAAGTATTAGTTGTTCATGCTGTTAAACTAAACGAGAACGCAATTTAAACCAGCATGACGGGAACAAATTCAAATGAAAATCAGGAAGACGACAATTATTCAGGGTATGAACTTTTATCATATTACCATCACTCCTTCCTGCAGAGTACAACAATAATTCCTCACACTCATGTGGAAAATAACTTCAGGTAAACGTCAGAACAATGCAGTGGAGCGTTTCCAGACAGCTTAAGCTAAAATTACATTAAAACTGAAATTCGGAAGTTCTAACAAAAGGCCTTTTGAGTAAAATGAAATCAAAACTTGAAGAGTTGCAGACACCCTGTGTATTAAACCAGAAAGTGGATCCAGCCCAAAGAGCGTGTCCAGAACCGTTGCATGAAAGTGATATTTAACCAGTGCAGGAGGGGTTTTATGGTCTACCTCTGCCCTGAGCGGAGCAACTGCCAGAATATGTGGTGGTTGAGGGGAGGGGGGGGAATCAGACTCTCGACCGCTCACCATCAGAGGCAGGAAGGACAAAAACCTCCTCTCTCTGTGCCAACATTCCACGGCCCAAAGGGATTTTATAGACCAGCGGAGAGCAATGCAGGAACCATTATTACATCCCAGTGATACTATTTATCATGCTCAACGTTCTGTTCACCACACACAAGCTTTCTGTTCACCCCATCATGCAACACAGACAAAAAAAATACTTCCTTAAAAACCTGGCTCATTCTCGTGTAAATGATTCAGAGGCTTAATGCAAAACCAGGCACATTCCAGCCAGATATAAAAAATGGACCCGGCCCCGAGGGCAACAAGCCGCAGTGTGTTGCTGCAACAAGGATTAACTCGGAGAAAAGAGGATTTCCTTTACTCTGATTAACCAGCAAAGTTAAGACCGAGCACATTTGGTAAGTTATGGTGCTGGGATGTGGCTAATTGAAATTAAAATCACCAGGGGAGACTTTAAGGACACAGTGTTCCTTTTAGTTTAACAGCTACAGGAGCTTATCTTTCTATTTCAGCAGAAAATGCTGAGGCCAGTGGAAAAAGTTGTGAAGAGCAGGTTTGGTTTGACCCGGTCTGCGTTGGACAAGCTGAAAACACTGAATGAAGCTTAACAGACCAAAGCAAAGCATGTCTGACATAAATCAAAATAGACAAGGACGCTGCCAATGAATCAACAATTCTCCATAATTAGAAGAAAGTAAGTGTCTTGATATCCAGCAGATGAGATCATCCAACTCTAACCATTGATCAAAACGTTCCAATCGGGCCTGTGGCTAATCCAAAACAGGCTTTCTGTATTCAGAGCATTCTCTATTGTCAGGTAGCAGAACATTGTTATCGATTAGCTGGGAACGCCAAACCCACATACCAATAATGACCTCAGTGGGTGGAGAGAAGAAAGGGCTGGAGGGAGGGAGCGGAGGGAAGGATTGTCATAGCTCTGAGGCTAAGTATTCATCAAAAGAAAAGTTCAGAAAAGAGAACGAACAAAAGACAAGTGATCACAGGGGAAACGGAGGCTGGAAAACAAAGTCACAAAAAGGCGAGAAGGCAAAATGCACAGAGTAAGAGCAGGAAAAAAAAGGAGGAGGAAATAATGCAGATATTTTGGGTGAGAAAGCGAGAGGTGTCTCCATGATGCTGCTGCACTGGGCTGGAGGACAGCAGTGTCCCTTATGAAAAGGCCCCAGGGCCCTATTGAGATCCCTCCAAGTGTGCAAAATCCCAAAGAGGGCCGGTCAAGGTCACCAGAGGTCACATTCCACAGGGGAAATCAAAAAAGACGAGCTGGGGGGGGGGCAGAGTGAGCAAGCAGAAGCTGTGCTTCATCGAGGAATGTCACAGATTGTAAAGGCGAGGAGGATCGGACCGCCGGCAGCATGCCGATGAAGTTCAGCTCCTCCAACTCAGGATGAGTGACCCGGGCTCCACTGGCGGCTCCATGATGGGAACCCTCCAAAACCAGTACACATCAGGCATGTGCTCGACCTGGAGGGACTGGTAGAGCCGCTCGTCCTGCTCTCACACCATCTGCACTGACCAACTGGGAGGACTGGGAGGACAGGATGTAGATGTTTGTGTGTGGGTGGACTTCACATCTCCACTACACACACATGCAAAGCTCCAACCACCTCTCTCTAATAATGTTCCACTGATTGAACTGCCTCGTAGCCAGTGAGAGGAAGCCACGAACTTCAGTTACGTTTTACAATAATCTGGAAGCGTTACTGCGTCACTCCAGCTCCCGACACTACGCACAGGGCAAACACACAACCAGCACACATGTTGTTGTCTTTGGGTTCCAGAGCAGGGTCAAAGCATGACATGCTCTGGTGTTTGAACAACACTGGTTTCAGATACAGAGTTAATAAAGAAACTGAGCTTAGAATAGAATAAAAAGGTGTGAGAGAGTTATGGAAAAGTCCCACACAAACAGAAAACTCCAGACAGCCCACACAAAGACGGGACACACCCCAAAAACAATTACACACAAACTTTCTGACGCCAGTAAACTCCAGCGGGGAAAAACCTCCAGATGCCTCATGAACCAACCTTTAAGACCTGAGCCAGTTCAGTGACTCTCACACACACATTCCTGTGGAGTGGAGTCACAACACACTGAAAGACGTCAACAACACAAACTGTTCTAAAGGTGATCGTCTGCCACTCAACAAACATCCATATCGACTGATGAATATATTAATGAAGTGGTTTTCAGGCCACACCTTCCAGCCCTCGTCTCCAAACTACGCAGCTGTGAAATCCTCTAGGAGTATCTGAGGTCATCGTCGTCTTTGAACAACTGCATTGATCAAGAGATTAGTGAACAACACACACACACACACACACAGTTCACATCCCATTCAGGTGATTACACTCTTGGAAACTGTGCTGGCCATTAATCATTACTAAGATTAAAATAAGCCAGAACTTGACCGGCAGATTTCGATCCTTCTGTAACACGACACTGAAGCCTCCGTCCACAGTGGATCGGTAACTGAATGAACATCTTCTACGTGTGTGTAGAGAGACGTGTGTCACAGCCTCACTGGACCTGATCATAACAAACATCTGTGAGTGAATGAGCAGGTGTTGGCTGCAGGTTATGGAACAAGTCAAAGAATCTGAAACACACACACACACACACACACACTTGTGTTTACTGTGAGTACGTAGATGTAACACAATGTGTGAAGGTAAATCATTCTGGGAGTTGTGTATCTATGTGATGTGAGATGTGTCCTGCAGTCGTTCAATTTGCTTTGTGAATTAATGTCGAGTGAAAAGTGGCAGATTAAATAAAGATGATTCTTCTTTCTGCTCCTCTTCATTCTAGGTTTTGTGTTTGGTCGTAGAATGAAGCAAAGGTTATATAAACAGCCCAGAACCAAAGAGTTAGCACGGATGTGTTTGGCCCAGCTCGGGGGCCTCAGGCTGGGGAACAGCAGTGACCCGCTCCCCCTCCTCCACCTTAGCTGTGGAGCTAGTTAGCTAACAACCCTGAGGCTGGAACAACTTTCAAACTTCAGAACTTCTCTTCACTTCCGGCTCGCGGTTCGAGCTTTGAACGTCCCGGAACCGGAAGTGAACAGTTTAAATAAAGTTAAATCAAAGCTCCGCGAGACGATGCTAGCTGAGGCTAGCTTAGCGCCGCGAAGGGGAGAAGTTTAGCTCGGGTTCGGGTTCGAGACCCGGTCACTTACCGACTCGGTGCACACGGAGGCGGCCAGGAGGAGGAGCAGCACCAGCCGCAGCATGGTTCCGTTCGGACCGGGGACGAGTTCGGATACACGGGAGGTCTGCGGGGGATCCACGCAGAGTTCACACGGACGCGCTGCGGGAAGCGGAGGGCTCGTGTTCCGGTAAAAGTCCAACTGCAGAGCGGGGCCTCCACCGTGTATCGGCTCGTGTGTCTTTAGTGTCCGGTGTGTCTCCGTTGTGTCTCCGGTGTGTCTCCGGTGTGTCTTTAGTCTCCGGTGTGTCTCCGTTGTGTCTCCGGTGTGTCTCCGGTGTGTCTCGTGTCTCCGGTGTCTGGTCCACTTCACTGGATCGTCTCCGTCGGCGCTGCAATATATACCCTCAACGCTCTCCGCCAATCAGCGCCGACCTCCGCCGTGACGTCAGCCCCTCCACCTTCCCTCATAATTTACGGTAAATCCCGTGGCCACGCCCCCAGAGGCCCGCGCGAGAGCCGGAAGTAACCGAGCGGCAGGTTGTTAAAGAGAATAAAAGCACCAGGCTGTGTGGAAGTGGAATAAAAAAAGTACAAGTTCCTCAAAGTAAAATGACATCATGTGAGTATTTAACATAAAATTCGAGTACTTTCCTGTGTATTATTGTATTTTACAGTGTATCAATTACTTGGGGAGTATGTACAGTTTTTGGAACATTATATTTTGAACAGAATAATCCATCTATCAATCTATCTATCTATCTATCTATCTATCTATCTATCTATCTATCTATCTATCTATCTATCTATCTATCTATCTATCTATCTATCTATCTATCTATCTATCTATCTATCTATCTATCTATCTATCTATCTATCTATCTATCTATCTATCTATCTATCTATCTATCTATCTATCTATCTATCTTTTTGATAGTCTGATGATATGGTGTTTATTTGGTTTATCCCACTTGTCCCTAAATGGAAACTCTGTGTCCGTGAAGTTTTGCTGCTTCATGGAAATTCTATGAGTGACGACATCTTCCAGGAAGTATACCCCCCTTTTCTCTTTCCCTCTCTTTCTCCCTCTCTTTCTCCCTCTCTCTCTCTCTCTCTCTCGCTCGCTCGCTCGCTCTCTCTCTCTCTCTCTCTCTCTCTCTCTCTTTCTCTCTCTCTTTCTCTCTCTCTCTCTCTCTCTCTCTATCTCTCTCTCTCTCTCTCTCTCTCTCTCTCTCTCTCTCTCTCTCTCTCTCTCTCTCTCTCTTTCTCTCCCTCTCTCTCTCCCTCTGCAGGCTCTCTCTCTCATTTTCACCCCAAAGCATAAAGAGAAACTGTTTTTTCTCTTCAGGGATTTTACTGTGGAAACAACCTTAATCACTGAGTTTCACTTCCCACTTTGTTTCATCACTTCATTTTTACACTTTCCTTCAGCCTCTTGAAGTGTTTTTCTTTTAGGCCTCGATCATGTGACTTGTGTTTGTTGCAGTGAAAATATCTAAGATAAGTACTTTATAATCTGTGGTTGATTATAATCCTTATGTCCTAATTCTACACTGTGTTATTATTATATTGTGACTTTAAATCAAACTGAATTAAGTAGTTTTGAGTCACAGCCCATACATGCATATGATCTGTCTATCTTGGAGCAGTTTATCACAAACCAGTTGAAATAATAATAATAATAATAATAAGTGAATGATAAGTATTTGTTATGTAGGTGTGGAAAGTGTAGGGACGTGTTTTACATCATATTTTGTTTTATTTTAAACAAATGTTACGGGTGAAAATAACGGAAGTCCTCTCCAGACCAACTGGAACTTCGTACTGTGTCATCCCGTCAACAGGAGCTAGTACCTGCTACTGAGAAATGAATGTCCACCTAAATGTTTACTGACGTTATAAAATGAGAAGAAGAGTCATTTTCTATAGACTTCTATAGAAACTACAAGAGGAGTCGCCCCCTGCTGGTCACTACACAGAAGACAGCTTTCATGTACATTGGCTTCACTCTACAGATCTGGAGTCTATGAACATTGTCATCATGTGAATGTGATTGTGCAGCTGAGTTGTGTGTTCGGCTTCATGTCGGTTTCACACTGATTCAGATCTGACCACAGAGAATCTTTATCAAGTTGCCACTAACACATAATGTGGGGAATTTCCCCAGAGGATGAGGTAACACAAAGAAAACACACTCACAATACAGTATGTCTTTATCTGTGGTTGTGTGTGTCGTGTTTGTGTGGTTGTGGTTGTGTGTGTGTGTGTGTGAGTGTGTGTGTGTTTTTGTGGTTGTCTATGTGTGTGTATAGATTGCTCAATGTATTTGTTTTGCATGCTTACGTAAATGTTCATTAGCAGCAGAATATTGGGGCAGTAAATTGTTGGTTCCAGACATGACAGGAAATTAAGTTAGTGACATCGTGCACGTACACTGTGTGTGTGTCTGTGTGAGTGTGTGTGTTAGGTAAACAGCTGACACGCCCCTCAGAGCTATTCATAGACCAGGTCATGAGGGAGTTATTGTGGAGCTATAGTCTGTTGATGAAAAAGGGAACTTGGACTTTCCAGCTCGTCCTCGGCTCAACAGCTGCTCAGGTGGAGAAGAACGAGGACTTCCCCCCCCCTGCCTCCCCCCCCCGCCTCCTTTCAGAAGGAAAGTGTTGTTCCCTCTGACGTGTTACGACTGGGTGTGTTCGCCCCACACAACCTGAAGCACTGACAATCTTATCAAGGTCTGATATCGTACAAAAAGAAAAGCATGTTCTCATATAACTGAGGATTCGTTCACACCTGGTTTGGTTCAGAGCTTCAGACTCTTCAGATCAGTCTGAACCTGAACATCAGGTGTGTGAACGGTTCCTCAGAGCAGAAGAGGAGTTCTGGATCTGGATCAAACTGAACCATGTCCCCCAGAGCTCCGGAATCTCGTCGATGGTTTTGTGAATCTGTTGAATCAAGGATGTGTTTGATACAAACTGAAAACCTTCACATGTTTTATTCTCAAAAACAAAATACATCAGTAAATGTAATTTTTAAATTTTTTTTAGAAGCTTTTAAAAAAGATGGCTGCTGGAAACGAAAGAGTCTTTCCTACGAGTCAGAGAGACGTGAGGAGGCGGCTGCTCGTTTCCAGATCAGATCAACAGTGAACAAGATAACACAGGTCAGTTCCCCAAAGAGACGGGAAGCAGGAACCTCTGTGTGTGTGTGTCTGTGTGTGTGTGTCTGCGTGTGTGTGTGTGTGTTTGTGTGTGTGTGCGCAATGGAAAATGAAAACATAACGGTTGATAACAAAAGTTGTAAATATATTAAATAAAGACAAATAATTCCCAGCCATCCTCTCTTTTCTTGTCATTTCGATTTGCATTGTTCTGAAACTGAAATGTCACTCAAACCTGAACAGAAAAGTTTGTCAAAGTCCAAATGAATTGTTTGATTGTGTGACTGTGTGTTTGTGTCGCTCTGTGTCATGCGTCTCTTCTATAAAAGGTCCCATGATCAGCCCGTAGATTAGATTATGGTGAAAAACAAATAAGCGTCCCACAACGAGGAGGAAGCCACAAAGGTCACGTTCAAATGAAGCACAGGCTCTCAGTCATCAGTCAATATTCATAATGTCATAATGGAACAGGAAGTGAGAGGTCCGAGTCAGACGGGGACTTCACTCGTCCGAGAGAAACGTGAAGTGAAGACGAACGAGGCCTCGAGAAGGAACAGGAACTGAATCACGAGGGTTGAGATCCTCTGTAGATGAAGAAGGATCAGAATCAGCTTTTTAAAACGACAGAGGTGAGAAACTGAGAGAGTCACACATCCAAACCGATCAGAAACACAAACAGCTGAACCTCTGTGGGATAAGGACGACCTCAGAGGACTACTTTGATTCTTTAGTTCGGTCCCATCTGCTTACATGGAGGAGGTGTATGACCTGTACAGCAGCCAGACACCAGGGGGCGATGTCGTCCACCTTTACTCACGGTCTATGGTCTCGCTGTCCGTTAGCGTCTCAGCTAATTATCACAGTTGGTTTCTTTAGTTTCTAATGATTAACGTCAAATATCTGATTCACAGAAGAGAAACTTGAGAAACTCGGACACAACATTTCTGTCGAATCCAGATGTTGAGCTGAGCAGCTGCAGATGTTCATCAGCTTCATGATGCTGAACAAGAACCCGCAGCAGGTTGGTCTTCTGGTGCTTGTAGCGCCCTCTGCTGATAAAGTATGTACACAACGGCTGTATCATCATCATCATCATCATCATCATCATCATCATCATCATCATCATCATATTCTGGTCAGATCACAACATTAGCTCAAACTGAGCAGTACAATCAATCAATCAATCAAATTTCATTTGTATAGCCCATATTCACAAATTACATTCATCTCATAGGGCTTTAACAGGGTGTGGCATCCTCTGTCCTTAACCCTCAGCAAGAGTGAGGACAAACTACTAAAAACCCTTTTAACAGGTAAAAATAAGTAGAAACCTCAGAGAGAGCCACATGTGAGGGATCCCTCTCCCAGGACGGACAGAAGTGCAATAGATGCCACGTGTAGAAAACATTCATCATTAAAGTCTTTAGCAGCATTGATGCAGTCCCGCTGCAATCACAGTCCATGGTCAGCAACCAGCAGAACCACGATCCAGCATCCAGACCAGAGGCCACTCCAGTCCTCAGTCACCGTCCACCGCCGCCCACCAGGACCCACCACGAGCCACCAGGACCCACCACGAGCCATCGCCGCGGCCCTGGTCCACCTCCTTTACCCAGTGCCAACGCGACACAGGGTCCGCCACCAGCACCACGATCCAATACTGCCACCTTGTGGACAAAAGTGGGAACTGAAGGAGCAATCAATCTCTATGAATTATATAATTAATATAATTCTATGTATATTTATATATGTATATATTTTTTTCTTTTCTAGGAACAGTACAACAACAGTTGGGTTTTTTGTGGATACTGGTATATATATACTTATACTTATATATATAAGTATATATATATATATTTGTATACAAAAAAGGCGTTATGTTGGAGCGCTATTGAAAACGCAACAGGACGTCATCTCAACAACGTGGAGATTCAATCTAGGTGACGTTTGATTACACACCATCAAAACAAGAGGTTGTCGCGTCTGTGTGATGTCACAGTGTGTGTGTGTGTGTGGGGCAGATTCCTCTGATGTCTTCGATGTTGTAAAGATGAAAGATTTATTCGATCTGAACGAGAGTTTGTGTTTCTGACCTGAACAGATCACAGATCAGTCTGTGCTCAGTGATACTGACACGCTACGTGATGGCGTTCTCTCTCCTCCGCGGCCTCTCCAGTTGTGTTATAGTAACAGTACAACAACAGTACAACACAACCATCTGAGTAAATGTACTTAGTTACTTTACTTCCCACCACTGGGTTTCATACATATATTCATTTAGCCCTGACATGTAGAAAATGTATTTATTCGCTTTTCAGTTCTCCTCTCTGTCTGATGTTAGATGCTTGATGAACATGTAATATCCTTGATATAATAGTAGTTTTATTCCACAGCATCAGAGGTGTCACCACCTTCTGCCTCCTCGAACAACAACACCTTCATGAAACCATTACAACTGAGACTGGAGCTGAACTGGGTCACTAAGTCCTCCAGGTGCAGGTGGAATCTAAAGATCCCTGAAACCAAGCAACTGAACCAGATGTGTTTTATTACAGAGGCTGAAAACATCTGCACACACAGAAGATGGAACATCTGTCAGGAACTTGGTGGAGATCCGTTTTCACAGGATCATGAAGAACATCTGGGTTCTCTTGATGACATGTTGCAGTCCAGGAAGTTTCTTTGTTTCTGTGCATTGGCAGAAGTTGACATTTGAAACCGTCTCAGACAGTGACGTGCTGTTCAGGTCTGGGTGGATCAGATCTAAACCTGCAGCAATATCAACACAAGTTTATTACCAGTCCTGAGACCCACTTCCTGACAGGGTGTCCGCCGGTAGGTGGCGCTCTGCTCCCACATCACTGCTGCAGGTTTGTCTGACGCAGCAGGAACTGAACCCAGAGCTGCTGAAGAAACAGACACACACACACACACACACACAGAGACACAGACACACACACACACACACACATACACACACACACGCACATTAAGATAACCCGAGAAACATGGTAAGAAGAAGATGAACACACATGATTCATACATCATGTGATATTTGATTTGTTATTTTTATATAAATCAGATTTCATGATCTGAGTTGTTCTTGACTAAACGATCCCTCAAGCTTTCAAGTACAATCCAGTCATCAATGATAGGATAATAATACAAATAAAAACTCATTAACAGAAGTATTCAGAGCATCAATCCTCCGGTTCTGAGTGGAACAGCCTCGGGCCTCCAGTCGCTCTCCGTCTCTCTGAGCTCTTCATCCCTTCATTCCTCTCCAGCTCCGGCAGATTGAAGGAGAAGCGTCTGTGAACCGACGTCTTCAGGTCGCTCACTGACCACCGGGGGTTTCAGTCTGAGCTCTGGTCTGGGGACAGAGACCTGAAGACACTCAGGGACAGACACACTGAGAGAAGACAGTGTTGTTGATGTCTTCAGATCATCGAGGAGCTGGGAGATGAACCATCAGGCTTCAGAGAGGTTGATGGTCAAAGGTTCTCCAGACGCTGTCTCATCCGGAGGCAGCTGAGCTTCTGGGAAAAGTTTGATTCCCTCGATTAGCTTCAACTGCTCAGTTTCATCAAGGAGGTCTACACACACACACACACACACACAGACACACACACACACACATAAACACATACAAACTGTTCACATGTTGTTTTGTGGAAGATGTTTTGTTGCTCTCAACTTTTGAAGCTGCTGCCACTTTAGCGGGTCGCTCATTTCACACCAGTAGCCGGGGTTGTCTGGAGGAATCCAGTATCTCTGGTTGATTTGAAGGAACTTAGATTATTTATCTAATAAAAAATAAACCGTGGTGTTGTATCTGTGATGTGTGAACACATGAACAAACATCAGTGTGATAAGAACTAACTGCGATGACAGGAACCACCTTTGACATTTATTTAACGTCTTCTTTGTTTTTCTGGTTTGGTGCATGTCCCATCTGCTGACATGGAGGAGGCAGGGTTCATGTACAACTACTGCATCCAGCCACAAGGGGGCGATCCAGGTAGGTTTCACTTCTGTGAGCTGTAATGTGTTTGTTATTGGAGACTCGTGATTGGTCGAGGGTGTGAATCGTCACCAGGTGGCAGCACTCGATATCTTGACTTAGTTTTTTTACAGTGCTCAGTGACGTGTCGTCCATCTTTAATTCACTGGCTCATAATGGCTGCTAAAGTGTTTTCAGGTCGTGGCTAATGAACACGGCTGTCGCTGCAGCAGATGAACTTTGTGCAGAAACAACAACAACCAGTGTGCGTCACTAAGTGTGTGTCTGTGTCCGGGCCCTGAACACAGAGTCACTAAGTGTGTGTCTGTGTCCGGGCCCTGAACACAGAGTCACTAAGTGTGTGTCTGTGTCCGGGCCCTGAACACAGAGTCACTAAGTGTGTGTCTGTGTCCGGGCCCTGAACACAGAGTCACTAAGTGTGTGTCTGTGTCCGGGCTCTGAACACAGAGTCACTAAGTGTGTGTCTGTGTCCGGGCTCTGAACACAGAGTCACTAAGTGTGTGTCTGTGTCCGGGCCCTGAACACAGAGTCACTAAGTGTGTGTCTGTGTCCGGGCTCTGAACACATGCAGCCGGTCCTGAGTAACTCAAGCCCTGAGGTTTGCCAGAACAGATCCATCATCATTTGCGTCCTGCTGAGCGCTGTTTGTCCGAGCCGCTCGCCGCTCGCCACAGGCCCGAGCACAGGAGGCTGTTGATTGGCTGCGAGCTGCGTATGAAAGGCCTTCAGTGAGGGGCCGAGAGGAAATGAGTGTGAAATGAATGTCACGTTGAAATCAAAGGCCGGGAAGATAAATGAGAGCGGTGGTTGGAAATCACCTGGACCGGGGGCGGGGGGGACACGGAGCTGGACGGACGGGTGGAGGGATGGAGGGAGGGATGGAGGGAGGAGCAATTATTAGTGATTGGGCAGCTCCCCGCATGTGTTTCATTAGCACCGGGCTGCTCACACACAACCTTCTCTCTGTTGGACTCGGCCACTCCGGTTTATTTGACCATCTGAAATCTTTACAGTTAATACCTGTATATTTCCAGCATAATATTGTCTCTGGCAGAGATCTGCAGAAAACGTATCCCCGTGAAAATAAACTGCTGCACTCGACTGCCAGGTAATACAAGGAGCTGGGGTCACACAGGTGAGGAGAAGAGAAGCTGCTGGTGAGAGAGGTGAACTGTCGGAGTGAAGGTTGAACACAAAACCACACATCACACAATCTGTGTTGACGACCGCGGTTATGGGTTCAAACCCAAACCTGAACTGGAAACTGACCAGAGGAGGTTCTCATCAGCTCATCAGCTCATCAGTGTTTGTTTAGATCCTTCAGACGTGCACGTCGGGAGAGGTTTGTTCTGTGAGCGAGAAGCTGCTGGTGCTCTCCAGATCTTCTCCTGCAGCCTCCTGGTAACATGTGTGTAACATGTCAGAGTCCATGTGAGGAACCAGCAGGACAATGTGTGGAAGCTTCCCAGTGAGCGAGATGGACGTGTTGATGAGGTTTCTAACACGTGACGTGAAGCTGGAAGAACACAAACATCTCAGGATGAAGAAGAGGAGCCGAACACGTAGAAGATGAAGACGTCCACTTGGAAACACAAGGAGATTCCAGATCTTCTGGAGATGAGGGCCGACCCCGGTGTGGAGGAGCTGTGAAGGTACGTTTCTTTAAAGCTCCTGGTTCTTCACTGCAGTTAGAGGGTCACCCCCCTCTGCTCCCCCCGGTTCCTCTGTGAAAACACACAAACACCTGCACACGCTGTGGTTTGTCATCATCATGTGACCGAGCTCCGCCGCCTGCAGTCGTTTACACATCTACACGTTTCCCCGTGCGTCAAAGGAAAGGGCGTCTGTGGAAGGTGATAGGCTACAATCATCATCACCACCACCGCCATCATCATCATCATCATCATCATCACAACACACACACACACACGTCCAGGCGCGTGTTTACACTCACAGTTTATCAGGAGCCAGAGTGGGTTTCTCTTCTCCCCTGGGCCGGCAGCTTCAGGGAGGAGGAGACGTGAAAGTCAACATTTCCAGGTTGATGGTAAATGACGGAGCTGCAGCCGCTCCCCCCACAGGCCGCTGAGCAAACACCTGGGGCTCAGGTGGAAAAGCAAGGCCTGGAGAAGGAGCTCTTTCTCTGGGCCACTTGAAAGTCCCACAGCTTAAGGACGAAAGCCCACATTTTATTACAGCTTTTAACCAATGCCCTCGACTTTCTGAGGTCCAGACAAATAAGATAATAAAAAAGCATGCAACAATAAATTAAAGACAAATCCTCACAAGGAGGTTTCATGCTTATGTTGGATTTTATGCTGAAAGCAGCTTGAAGAAATGTCCCAGGAAACAAAAGAGTTTATTAAGAAACTTTGAGATAAATCTGATAAAAGCCTGTTTCTGTGCTTGTTGTCCAACTGATGCTGAACTTATATATTATATTTGTTGTAGAGAGATTTACATTCATCCAGGAAGAGAAGGGAAAGTTTAATATAAACTAAAAGATGAAGAACTTTTATTAAACTACACGGTTCTTTCACACACACCTTCCACGTTCCAGGATTCAGACACAACATCAGGTGTGAAAGGTTCCTCAGAGCAGAAGACGGGTTCTGGGTCTGGATCAAACTGAACCATGGTTAGGGTTAGGGTTAGAATGAAGAATGAACCCCCCCCCCATCTGTCCCAGGATTCATTGCGTTTCGGTGATGAAGCCAGCGATGGAACATCTAAAGCTTGAGCCTCCAACAGCTTGATAACCTCCTCTAGCAGCAGCTCCGTTGAGACCACAGCAGACCGGAGCGTCTCATTGTGAGTCCGTCCTCTGTGCAGCCCAGCGTCCTCCGAGGGCCTCGACCTCTGACCCGGGACACAGCTCCGGGCGATGAGCTGAACTCACGACTCATTTCTGATTCATGAACCAGCAGCAGCTGCAGAAACCTTCATGTCCACGACTCTGTTCATAAAAAGCAGTGAGCGCTGGTTTGGCAAAGTCAACGAGCCAAATAAACACACAACAACCACCGCAGACATATTCCAGGACACAAGTCAGTCACAATGAATACACAATAACCATCACATCCCTTCATAACAACTACAAAACGCGCTGACGTAGATGCGGTCGGTCTGATTGTACGTTCTGGTTCTCGCCCTTTTTTTCCAGCGCCGCCTGAGAACACGTGGGCCTGCCCCCCCGCTCACGGTGAAGGTCACCACGAAGGTTTACAGTTCCCCACCGTGTCCGGCCCTGTCACAGTTTCCATGTTGGAGCTGCTGTGACAGAGGAGGCCCCTCAGCGCCTCCTCCAGCCCGGGGGAGCGGGGCGATGGAGAAACTAATAAACAGACTCAGTGATCCATGTCACTTTGTTTGGCCCACCTGCAACCTGTAAACTCCACCGTGGACTGGATGTTCTCAATCTGCTCCACGCGGAGGCCCTGCAGCGGCACGGGAACAGCTGGTCCGAGCGCCGGGAACCAGGAGACAGGGAGCGTCTGTCAGAGGGACGGTCGCCATGAGGGACGACTCCACCGCTGGAGAGAGAAGAAGAAGGAGACTCGCTAGAAATGTGAAATTAATGAGAACAAATACATAACAGCAGAAATGAGAAGTTAAATCCTATGAGCTGTTTTGAGGAGAAACTTGTCGATGAGAGAACAACAGAACAAAACATGTGATGGGAGAAGTATTCACATACTTATATTCCATAAAAGTACCAGTACAACAACCGGCCTTACACTGAGATGGTGTGTGTTCTAAAGTACCATCCAGTACATGGACTTAAAAGTAGAAATCAGCACGGCTCTGTTCTGTGGTGATGCACTGGATATAAATTAATAAGTTTGAAGCTATAATGAATCTTCTTAATCTAGAGTTGGAACTGATCTGAGGGAACACAGTTCACTGCAGAGACGTGTTCACAAGGAACAGTGACAGCTGCCTTTGATTCAGGGTGAAGTACAGTTCTGTTTAAAGCTGGTTTCACCTGTGGACTCTCTGTGTGACATGAAGTCAAGAAGAAGAATAAAGTTTGAGAAACACAGTACAGGACCTGGGTGAGTGGAGGTAATGATTTTCCATCAGTGTGGATTCAATTAGCATCGTCAACATGTCAAACCTTCAGGTCACTCTCATCTTATTCTATTTAAGGAAAGAAGGAACATTTCAGTTTATTTATAATGTTGTAAATTTAAAACGGCAGTTTTTTGTTTATGAACACCAGCATCCTGATACGAATCCCATCTTCCTCTGGTTTGATCAAACGTTTTCCATGTGAAGCCTGGTGAACGTGCACAGGGTCACACACACACACACACACACACACACACACACGCACACACACACACACACACATACACACACACATGTACACGTGCACACAGTCGTAACTTAGAGCAGATGAACGGGTCTATTTAGGTCCTAATGGGACATTTCACCAAAACAAGCTGTAAACGAGCTGTAAACATGGAAATGTGCTGGAGGTTCAAACCCTCTCTGAAGGAGGAACCAGAGGAAACACATTAAAACCTCAGATCATTGTGGAAAAGAGTTTCTGACAAACTGAAACCTAATGACGGCACGAAATGAAAAATAATAAACTAAGATTCTGCACCTTGGAAATGTGGAGGTCAGAAAAAATGGTATATTTCTCTAAAAGCCACAGATATTGAACCTCCTGGTGGCACTAGAGTCCAAGTCCGAGGATCATCTAACACATTACTGTTCCTCAACTGGAACCACGAGTGTCTGTTTGAAGAGAAACCTTCGAGACACCAGATCGGACTTCACCTTTACGTCGAGGAAGAAGAGAAGGAGGAGGAACAAATGGAGGAAGTCACAGAAACCTCTGGTTGTGATGTCAGAGTAGATCTTCATGTCCTCCACTGGGCTGTGGTCGGGCTGGAGGACAACCAGAACGTTCTGAATGTCCCTCTCTCAATAAACGATGTGTGACCAGTTCCACGTAAATATCAGTGTCAGTAAGTGAAGTGAGGAGGTGTAGATACAGACAGTCTGTGGTCCTGCAGCACTTTGGACCTGCGGGTCCGGTCGGTGCTGTTGGCCCAACGTGGATCCATCGCTGCTTTGGAACAGGAGGAGGTCGGCCATGTTTGGAGGAGTCTTTGAAGAGGGACGGCCTGGTGTCCTCTGGAAGACGCTGCCTCTGAAACAAGGAGCAGCTGTTTTACAGAGTTTCCTCAAAATGTCCAAACTGTTTCTCTCCATCTTTACAACTGAGCCGCAGAAGAAGCTCATTTCATCTCCGCTCTCATTCCTTGTATCACGACTGCTTACTGATAAATGACTTTCTATTTCTATTCCTATTTCCCATGAACAATGTGATACTTCAGGTCCTCGTCCCACAGATCTATGTTCCTACATTGTGAATCGGCCCCTGTCAGCTGTCCGTCACTTTCTGCCCCCGACTCGGCCTGAACTCAGTCTGCACCGGAGGAGGAGGAGGAGGTGGAGGAGGAGGAGGAGGAGGAGGAGGAAGAGGAGGAGGAGGAGGAGGAGGAGGAGGAGGAAGAGGAGGAGGAGGAGGAGGAGGTGGAGGAGGAAGAGGAGGAGGAGGAGGAGGAGGAGGAGGAGGAAGAGGAGGAGGAGGAGGAGGAGGAGGAGGAGGAAGAGGAGGAGGAGGAGGAGGAGGAGGAGGAAGAGGAGGAGGAGGAGGAGGAGGAGGAGGAGGAGGAGGAGGAGGAGGTGGAGGAGGAAGAGGAGGAGGAGGAGGAGGAGGAGGAGCAGGAGGAGGTGGAGGAGGGGGTGGAGGAGGAGGAGGAGGTGGAGGAGGAGGAGGAGCAGCAGGAGGAGGAGAGGAGGAGGAGGAGGAGGAGGAAGAGGAGGAGGAGGAGGAGGAGGAGGAGGAGGAGGAGGAGGAGGAGGAGGAGGTGGAGGAGGAAGAGGAGGAGGAGGAGGAGGAGGAGGAGGAAGAGGAGGAGGAGGAGGAGGAGGTGGAGGAGGAAGAGGAGGAGGAGGAGGAGGAGGAGGAGGAGGAAGAGGAGGAGGAGGAGGAGGAGGAGGAGGAGGAGGAGGAGGAGGTGGAGGAGGAAGAGGAGGAAGAGGAGGAGGAGGAGGAGGAGGAGGAGGAGGAGGAGGAGGAAGAGGAGGAGGAGGAGGAGGAGGAGGAGGAGGAGGTGGAGGAGGAAGAGGAGGAGGAGGATTCTGACCATTGACGTCCGCAGAGCCATGAAATCACCGGTTCTATAAAGACAACTTTCCCTGTGTTCTCTGTGTGGTACAGGACTAAAGCATGAAACAGGCCGAGAGGATGTGTCAACACTTTTTATAGCCTCTGTATATGTGAGGGTGGTTCCTGTGTCCGAGGAGCAGTGGGTGTGAGTCCAAAGATAACCCAGAGGACACTGACACGCTGTGTAAACAGGACCAGCAGACACACACCCAGAGCCCACCACCTTCACTTCAGAAAACGCTGAGGCATCAGAATGTGAGAGCAGCTACACAGGAACAACATGAAGGAGAGGAAGGAGGAAACCCTGGTTCGGCTCACGAGCTTTCACACGGAAACATGGATCCGGAAGGTTTCTGATAACTTGTGGACATTTCTGAGTCTGAGACATGAAACAACGGTCCAGAGTCAAACCAAAGACATCAAGAGGAAACCAGGTCGGAACCAGCCAATGGTCAAACAGCCATTAGCAACATGAGCAGCTGCTTCAGAGCCAAAGATCTAAATCACACTTTCACAGCCCAAACATTCTGTTCAGGTTAAAGTCGACAGCACGTTAGAGAAACTAAGAATGAAGCTGTTATCAACCTGCTGTCAATAATCTCTTCGTGTCAGGATCTGCATCCGGAGACATTTTGTGTGTGAATCGTCTTTATTGGACAATTTTTATGTGTTGCTAATACATAACCTTAAAACAAGGATGTTCAGTGCCTTGTTCTTCAGGGAAACTCCTGAGCCGCGTCCTGTGATGAACGCTGTCCCTGCTGTTGAATTCCCTTTCCTCCTCTGGTGTAAACTCTGGACTGTGCGGCGGTGACTCCTGGCTTTGCCTCGAGGTGATAATAATAACTCAGACGGGGTGTAGGTCTGATGTTGAGACAGACAGGGGTGACTGGCACTGCCAAACCACACAGAGAGACAGTGTCTGCCCTGAGGTTAGACCAATAAAATAAAGAGTCAATTTGTTGGCAGCCCCCCTCCCTCCATCACTGAGCCTGTGTCTCCAGACACGTCCTGTTGTCACAGACACTTGGTGGAAATCTGCACTTTGTTTAAAAAGCTTCACACCGATGGGGGAAAATGGCAGGAAATATAGAATATTCATGGTTTGGCTGGAACATGGTGCCGTGGGAGGATACTGGTCTCCCAGTATATGGTTGTAAATATCCCTCCCACTGCCCACCAGTACATTGGAGCTTCACTGTAAGTCAAACTCCAGGAGCAGCTTGGTGGAGGCGGCTGTGAACCAGGTTCCTGACGTCTGGAGATGGACAGAGATCTGATCTGGGAGCTGTCCTGTCCACACTGTCCAGTCTCCAGGTTGAATCCAGTCCTGTGTCATTGGTCTGACTGGAATCAGTGTTTGTGTATTTCTCTTTATTCCAGCGGTGTGTTTCCATGGAGGTCTGTCATTTCAACCAGAATAAAAGTGTCTGTGAGACAGTAATGACAGACAGAGGTGCTGTGTGCTGGATGCTGACACCTGACAATGTTCATGTGGTTTCTCAGAGACTTAAAATAAACGTTAAGAACGAAAATAGATGATTGATTAAATGTGATGCAGAATCAAGCAGGTCGATGACAGAGGTCTGCACGTAGCTGCCATAGCCCTGACATGTGGATCCTGTACAGGAGGTGAAGCACACGCGTGTGGCTGCCGGTGCTGCAGAGCCACTGCTGAGAGAATCATAGACAGCTGTCAATCATCACGTCTCAGCTGTCAATCATCACGTCTCAGCCTGTTTTCATATCATCTAATATCTAATGAAAACCAAACTCATCAGAAACAAACATCAGAGAGAAGAACGAGCTGAAACGACAGAAACATCTTTGACAAACTTTTATTTAATGGGTTTGTTTTAGTTTTGTCTCATGTCCCATCCACTAACATGGAGGAGGCAGCGTTTATGACCTGTACTGCAGCCAGCCACCAGGGGGCGATCCAGACGGCTTGGCTTCACTCTTGGAAGCTGTCCTGTCGTCCATCTTTACTTATTGTATTATTGTTAGTAAACGTGCTGACCTGAGTGGAAGCAAAGTAGTTATGGAGAAGAATGAATTTTGTGTTGTTTTGTCACATTTGTCGACAGGAAGTGATAAGTGGACGAAAACTGTTTGAGGATGAACTTGTGTTTCTGATCGATTGTTTTGTAAATAGCCACAGGAGCCACTTGGCTGATCTGCAGTCAGCTGAATGATGGGAGCACGTGACAGAGGATCAACAGTTACAGCAGATGTTTCACACTGAGCTTTAATCCACAGTTAAACCACGAAGCTGCTCCTGAGTCTGTCACTCACATCCTTCAGCTGCTCAGTCCAACTGACTGGATCAGCTGGATTTCATGTGTGATCCGTGACAGCCTCATATTATCCAATCACATGTCCTCCGTCCTCCCACAGACGAGGCTTAAACGTGGAGGAGGAAAATGTTCAGAAGGAAAACAGTGACTCCGATCACAGCTGAAGACCTGTTACATACAATAATCTCCATAACTTTCAAATCGATGGAGATCAGACCGATCACCTGAGCACCAGACAGAGATGCTGACTCAGCTGAATCCTGTCATCAAACCCAGAATTCATCCCAGAGGACACAACAGGACTTTACCTGCTGATTTGATATCTCAGCTTTTACTTCCATGAAGACACATATTATAATAAAAGGGCTGAAAGATCTTAATGCTAATAAGGGTCTGATTCTCTGGAAGAACCCGTCTGTGTTGGGTTCTCTCTCTCAGACTGTGACATCAGAGCTCACCTGTCTGTGACATCAGAGCTCACCTGTCTGTGACATCAGAGCTCACCTGTCTGTGACATCAGAGCTCACCTGTCTGTGACATCAGAGCTCACCTGTCTGTGACATCAGAGCTCACCTGTCTGTGACATCAGAGCTCACCCGTCTGTGACATCAGAGATCACCCGTCTGTGACATCAGAGCTCACCCGTCTGTGACATCAGAGCTCACCCGTCTGTGACATCAGAGATCACCCGTCTGTGACATCAGAGATCACCCGTCTGTGACATCAGAGCTCACCCGTCTCTCAGCTGGTGACGGTGATTTTGTTTTGTTTGTCTGTATTAATGAACAGTCAAAGTTATGAAAGCTGTTCAAACCCATGTCTCCCTCTCGCTCTCTCCCCCCCTCTCTTTCTCTGCCTCTCTCCCTCCCCCCCCCTCCCCCCCACTCTCTCTCTCTCCCCTTCTCTCCCACTCTCACTCTCTCTGCCTCTCCCCCCTCTCTCTCCTCCCAGTCTCTCTCTCTCGCTCTCTCTCTCTCTCTCTCTCTCTCTCTCTCTCTCTCCTCTCTCTCTCTCTCTCTCTTTGTAGAGGGTGGTACTCAGTGTTTGTGGGGTGTGTGTGTGTGTGTGTGTGTGTGTGTGTGTGTTTGGTGCCACGCAGTGTACCAGTGCGTGTGACTCGGTGGTGGACAGAGCAGGAGGCAGATCACAGATCTTAGTAAGAAGCCTCTGGACAGGATGACCTCAGGTCCTGATTAGGCCTGGAGCCCCGGTCCTGCCCCGGTCCTGCCCCGGTCCTGCCCCGGTCCTGCCCGGTCCTGTCTCCGGTTCTCTGCTGGACTCCTCGCAGCACCTGCAGGCTGCTGTGTGACTGAGAGGAAATATTTTCCCTGGACCTGATTCAAACTTTGAGGGGAAAGAGAAAAAAACGTGGGCAGCGGCATTACGCCATCCGTGCCTCTCTTGGAGAGAAGTGGGATTTAAAGAAGTTCCTTCCAGCCCGTCCGGCAGAATGGAGCCGTGCACGGTCTAATGCGAGTCCGCGTCCCCGAGCCTGCTGGCGGACCCCTGCTCCTCTGTCCCGCCCGGACCTCCAGCACCATGGTTCTGACGCATGACGCACGGGACAACCACGACTCTCAGGATCTGTTTCTTCACTTCCACAGCCTGGCTCATGTCGACGGGTCCTCGTAGAGGAGCCCCGCTTCCCCCCCGGTGGAACCTCAGAGGATGAGAGGCTGGACCGGGGTTCTGAACAGACTGAGCGCTATTACAATGACGGTTTGGCCAAAGGCGAAAGGGTTTTAGGATGAAACTTGTGAAGCGTATTTGTCTCCTGCTGAGCTGCTGGACTCTCATGAACCTGCACCCCGTCCTCGGTTCCCTGAGCCGGAGCAGACCGACCGAGCCCCCACCACCGGTACCGGCTGGGAGAGGCAGCGGAGAGCGCGACCGGCGGAGAGCAAGTCCCCGGGAGAACCGGCAGTTCCACCCTGACGCCCGGCAGACCCCCGGTGCCCGGGCCGTGGAGACCGTCCCCGCTCGTTCCGGCGAGGATCACGAGTATCCGCGCGAGTCCGCCGTTAATCCAGGCTGAGTTGCCTGTTGTAAAAAGCTCCGGCACTGCGGTGACATCGGCTCGGTCCCAGCTGCAGCACCGGGACCGGGACCGAGCCGGGAGCCTGGGGCGCAAAGAGGCTGTGCGCTCCTGGCTGCCCGGAGGAGATGCTCGCTCCAAAGCGCACGCGCCCGCGGCTCTGAGCGCGCATGGATCTGTGAAAGGAGTCAGGACTGCGGACGGAGGAGGTGGAGGCGGGAGCTCACCGGCTAGACAGGCTGGGAAGGTTGCTCCAAGAGCAGCCGGAGCGGCACCGAGAGGAGCCGCTCCGGTGCGCACCGGGGATCCACAGAGAGCAGCCGCTCCGGTGCGCACCGGGGATCCACAGAGAGCAGCCGCTCCGGTGCGCACCGGGGATCCACCGAGAGGAGCCGCTCCGCGATCGGTCGCGCACCGGGGATCCACCGAGAGGAGCCGCTCCGGTGCGCACGCACCGGGGATCCACCGAGAGGAGCCGCTCCGGTGCGCACCGGGGATCCACCGAGAGGAGCCGCTCCGGTGCGGACCGGGGATCCACCGAGAGGAGCCGCTCCGGTGCGCACCGGGGATCCACCGAGAGGAGCCGCTCCGGTACGGACCGGGGATCCACAGAGAGGAGCCGCTCCGGTGCGCACCGGGGATCCACCGAGAGGAGCCGCTCCGGTGCGCACCGGGGATCCACCGAGAGGAGCCGCTCCGGTACGGACCGGGGATCCACCGAGAGGAGCCTTTGTGCAGAAGCAGCCTCTGGGTCAGAAGGCGGCTCCGGTGGCGCAGCGAGGATCCAGCTACAAAACCCTGAAAGTGAGCGACCGGGAGCCGCATCCCAAGCAGCCGCTGGTGATCCCTCACGACTACATGCTGTCTCTGTACTGGTCCCTGTCCAGCGGAGACCTGAACAGCAGCGCTCTGCACGAGGCGGGTCTGGCCAACACCATCACCAGCTTCGTGGATAAAGGACAAGGTAAACACCGCCTCTCTGGGCTCATCCAGCTCTGCTTCTGTTGCTGATGCTCTGGATCCTCTGGAGCTAAGCTTCATTGAGCAATTTGTGTTTCTGAATCACGTCTTAACTTCCTGATAGTTCTGGTTCTTTCTTAATGATGAGGACTAAACTTACAAAGTCAGTGATATATTTAAATTATTCAGGTAAAGCAGATAAAACCCTGAAGTCCCCGTCCTGAGGACACACTGCTCATGGCCTCTGTAATGAGGTGATTCACCTGATGACTGTGAATACTTTGGGTTTGACAGCAGCTCTGCTGCAGCTGAGGGATGAACGCTGGTGAAAGAGTTGGAGGCACCAGGAGCGAGGGCAGGGAGGAGGTGATGGTGCAGGATCCAGGGAAAGGTTAGAGGAGAGGGATGAGACCTGATGCTGAATGAGGAGGAGGCGTGGAGATGTGAGGGAGAGGACTAGAGGTCAAACCCCGTCTAAAGGTCACTAGAGGAGGGAGGTGCAGGGAACAAGACCCATGTCTGGGGATCCATGAGGAAGAAGAGCATCTGGAGGGGGGGGCGAGTTCAAAGCTGCAGGAAGCTGCTGCGAGCTCAGAACTATCACACATCAACATGTCAGTGGCATGTGGAGCCGCTCAGCCTTCACTCTCTGGAGCTAGATGTTCAGATTGATGCTCAGAGAAGATCAGAAGTCAGCCTGGCTACATAATCCAGTTATTAAAGCATCATTCCAAGCAGATTATGGGATGTGGAGTTACTTACATATTCAAAAGTTACGTACACAGTCAACCTCTTCCTTTTTTATTATCCTGCTCCAGGATAAAATGTCTTTTATAATGATTTTCTGAAATGATGGAGAAAAGGAGTAGTAAGTGACTTCCTGACCCAGAGAGGTTCATTGTATGAGTTTAGTGAAGTGTGGGATCACAGCTTCTTCTGTGAGTCTCATGTTTCCAGCTCCGGCCTCATTAGCATTCATCTCTCACATGATAAGGATGTTTTCTTTACTGTTTAAGACTAGTGAGAAACACTGTTGACTGGGAATCAAGTCTGAGGGGTGTGTAGCTACACGCCTGTGCACATGCATGGAGCTCGTGTGTATATACAGGGTCTTGTGTATTTATTTGTGTGCGTGCGGTTGCAGGTTGGTTTTCTTTAGTGTATGTGTGACTGTGTGTGTTTCCAGCCACCTGGTCCCTGGTTGGCAGCAGTGCTGCTTCACGGCCTCAGGAGGGTAAATAAACACTCTCATGACCACAAGCAGGGCGGCCCCCTGTGTCATACAGCTTACGCTGTAAAACTGTTTAAAACAATGTTTGAATGACCAGAGTTTAATGTTCTAGCTCCACTAAAGGTTTACATTTCAAGCACTTAATGTACTTTTAATTTGGACTTTATTTGTTTAGCGTGTTCCCTTCAACACGCGGGTGAACTCCCCCGCGTGTTGAAGGTGTAACTGATGACCTGACACGTCTCTCACTCGCTCACATTAACTCAGCTCCCTCTCTTCGGCCTTCCTCTCTTTTCTTTCTCTCTCTCTTTCATTGATTCTTCTCTCGTTTGCCACGTTGCTCGAACGTCCACCAATGAACCGTGGTCTCAGATTACACATGGCTCGCCTCACGTTAAACACGATGAGTGAAATAAGCACGACTACCTAATGAGGATCACGTGATCCGGCTGTGACATCACCAAGACATGTGAGTTTAAAACTCATCTTGTTGCCATGGTAACATCATGATGGTATCACTACAGGCGCAGTCCTTCACACTACTTCCTGTTGAGGAGTAGATCTGTGACAGTTCACACACAAACCTGATGGTGCTGGTCCTGGGTCAGGGCTGGAGGTTCAGGATCTGACTGTGGGGACCCAATGTGAGAGACTCTTCTAGGGTTAGCATGGTTTCAGGAGAATCAGCGCCCCCTACAGGAATAGTGAAACCAGTTTGTGTTGTGTGTTTGCATTGTGTTTCCTGTAGAAGTAGTTTGAGCATATTAAACTATAATAAGTAGATCAGTTTGTGGTACATGTGTGGATCAGTTATTGTTCTCTATATCGTCAGAAAACTGTTGAAACAAGTCTGTGCGCCCACATGTTCCTCTACATCTGGTCCTCTGAACACGCCGGCCTGTGCCCCGTCCTGTTGCACCTGCACTTTTTATGTTACATGTGCGTCTGCGAGTGATTTGACTTTCTGTGCTCGTCCACTTCTCTGTGTTGTGTTTCCCTTCCTGTCGGCCTGACTCACATTTCTCCGACTCTCTCTCTCTTGTCTCAGATGAGCGCGGGCCCCAGCTGAGGAGGCAGAGGTATCACTTCAACACCAGCTCCCTGGACCGAGACGGGCTCCTGGGGGCCGAGCTGCGCATCCTGAGGAAGCGCCTGTCTGACCCCCGCAGGGCCTCCATGGGATCTGTGGACGGAGGCCGGGGAGGAGACGGGGCTGGAGGAGGCTCGTCCCCGTGCCTGAAGCTCTACACCTGCGCCTCAGGTAAACAAAAGGCTGCCGTGCTCCAGACTAAGACCACGGAGGACCTGCTCAGCGGCTTCGGCAGCAGATGGGAAGTGTTTGACATATGGAAACTCTTCAAGGGCTTGAAACACCAGCAGCACCAGCACTCCCAGCAGCTGTGCTTTGAACTGGAGGCTCTGGAGCACAGAGGCGGCCGGCCCGTGGACCTGCGCACGCTCGGGTTCGCACGGCTCGGCCGGACCAACAAGGAGAAGGCCTTCTTCTTGGCGTTTGGCAAAAGCAAGAAGCGTGACCTTTTTTACAACGAGATCAAAGCCCGGTCCGGCCACGACAACAAAACCGTGTACGAGTATCTGTTCACGCAGAGACGGATGCGGCGGGCCCCTGCAGCCAGGGGGGGGGCCAAGAAGCCTCTGCAGCCGCCGCAGTCCCTCCCCCAACACCAGGTGGTGAAGGCCAGGCCGCGCTGCAACCGGAAACACCTCCACGTGAACTTCAAGGAGATGGGCTGGGACGACTGGATCATCGCTCCGCTGGAGTACAACGCGTACCACTGCGACGGCGCCTGCGACTTCCCCATCCGCTCGCACCTGGAGCCGACCAACCACGCCATCATACAGACCCTCATCAACTCCATGGACCCCGAGGCGGCGCCGCCCACCTGCTGCGTCCCCACGCGACTCACCCCCATCAGCATCCTCTACATCGACTCGTCCAACAACGTGGTGTACAAGCAGTACGAGGACATGGTGGTGGAGGCCTGTGGCTGCAGGTAGCAGAGAGGGGCGAGAGAGGACGAGAGAGAAAGACACTTCCTGCCCTTCACTTTAGGATTCGACAGGTTTGTTAACGCGGAGGGAGAGAGTTGTTATCTCAGCTGACGGTGACAGAACTCACTGCTCAGCAACAGACACCAGTCTTCACTCTCTAGTGGTCTGTCCGGCTGCATACTGAAGACTGTGGGACACTAAGACTAAACAGGGAGACACACACATGGAGGTGTTGCTCTTTAACACAACTCACTGAAACATGTGTTGTGTTGTTGTTGAACAGGATGCGTCCGAGAGACCGAACAGAACAGACGATGGTTCACATATTCATCGCCCGCTCTATCGTATTCTTTATTCCTCCTCAGATTTGTATCTTCAAGTGATCTCGGTGTAAAAAGTTTGTTTGTATTAGAAATGATATCGACACATATTTGACTTATACTCACAAATGCCCTTTTCCAGCACTTACCTGCCGATGTGCCTTCGGCCTCTCACACACGAGGAGTCGTCCGAGACTTTAGCAACAAAGCATGTGAAGAATGTCTGACGTGTAAATAAAGTGATGAAGTGCTGATCTGACCTGATACAAATGTGGGAAAGTTTCTAAACTGTTCTCCAGAAAAACAGAGACAGAAATGTCTAATTGACTGAGCTCCAACTCCTCTATCAGTCTGAACCTGCGTGGACGGAAACATCTGAGGAATTTATCGTTTTCAGATGCCAAGTAACGAAGGAATGTTTGGTTTGGAACGTCAGCGTTTCATTGGTTCAACCAGCAGCTGCCGAGTTAGCTGAAGAACATTAGTTCACACGTATGGAAGAAGTTTGTCTGTTAATAAATTTCATCCTTAGATTTAACATCTTGTTTCTGCCTCTCAATTTTTAAATGGTCATGATGATTACTGTGCTAAAACATATACTCTATATAACTGTAAAATGTTATACTGTTTATATATATAAATATAAATAAGTTAAATGTTTAACTTAGTGATCAGGGCCGAGCTTCACGTTAGAAACATATCAGCTTCACAAGCTTCGACAGACCAGTTGATCAGAATCGATGCTGGACAAGTTAATAGCTTTACAAGCTAAGCTAGCTAAAGTAGCTAAGTCACAGCTGGTGACAAGGACCAAGGTTTATCTAACGTTAGCAACACATTAG
>JBAMIH010000062.1:0-27500 GCA_038501795.1 Pseudopleuronectes americanus | reverse complement strand
GGTGTGTGTGTGTGTGTGTGTGTGTGTGGTGTGTGTGTGTGTGTGTGTGTGTGTTTGTGTCTGTGTGTGGTCATGAAATCATGGATGAGGCGTCGTCCTCTCCTTCACTGATTGTGACATTTTCTCAGGTTCTGGTTCCAGATTATTTTATTGGCTCATAAAACACACTTTAAAAACACTGTAAATAATGAAGAAGAGTTTTCCTCTCTTATCTCATCAGTTTTCAAATATTTAAAAAGGGAGGATTTTACAGTGAGAAAGAAAGAAAGAAAGGTAAAGACAGAAAGAACCATGCAAAGTGAATCCATAAAGAACGAAGGGCAAAGCATTTAGACTGATTCAGTGATTGTGTTGTTGGGATATCTGACCTGGAGTCAGCGACCACATTACACAGTCTGTGATTTGGATTGTGTGTCATTTGAATGCAAACTGAGTGGAAGCTGGAGACAACATTGGGAAACGATAAAGTGAATCTTATATTTCTGGAAGCAAAAATTTGACTTAGTTGTCTGCTGTTGTTTTTACTGGGAGCTGCTCAACACTTTGTTTAATGAGATACAAACTGAAAGTGATGATGTTCATATGGATTATTCACTTAATATCAGGCCAAATGTTCACATATTAAAGCTTAAGCAGAAAATGATCGGGATGCACTTCAGGCTCGTTGTGTCCAGATGTTTTTGAGTCAGTTGCAGTCTCAGAGTCTCAGAGTCTCATGTGGGACAAGTGTCTCTTTTTACTGCTAATCTCTCACTTGCTTGAAAGTAAATCACAAAACGCTGCAGATGAATCCTGGAGACGCCCCCCCGCTGTGTCTCTCACATTCTGCTACAACAGAGTTATGGCTGCTTGGAGAAAAAGGACAGAGACGGATCCACCGCCTCCTAGATCCAAACTCACACACACACACACACACACAGACACACACACACACACACACACACACACACACACACACACACACACACACACACACACACCCCTCACGCCTCCTCCTCCTCGAGGAGCAGAGAGGAAACATGGGTGGTACGAGCTGTGAACAGTCTCAGTCACACTTTCTCTCCATCAAGGCATTCCAGGAGAGACTGATAATTAGTCTGTTTCCTCTGATTTGCATCCTCAACCACTGCTCTGTGTGTGTGTGTCTGTGTGTGTGTGTGTGTGTCTGTGTGTGTGCGTGTGTCTGTGTGTGTGTGAGTTCTTTGCTCGTTTCTCTACGTTTGTGTGTTCTAGCCTCCTCTGAAGTTTACGAGTCTGAATCTGAGACTAAACTCTGATAAACACTTTCACGATCTGTTATCTGGAAGATGTGAAGGTGTGGCCTGTTTATTTATCATTTCTATTTTAACATTCTTATTTCAGATTTGAAATCAGAACAGAAACAACAACATTTTGACTGTTTAACGTTAAACCTACGATACATCCCTTTGGCCACTAGGGGTCTCTCAATCAGAACAATGACACAGATCTAGTTTGATGAGGTCAGGATTGACAGCTGACACTGACTCACGATTGGTCCGCCGTGTGTATGGGCGGGGCCTCGATACCACAGCTCCACTACACGATCAGGTCTCAGACTCTGACCGCGAACGAAGACGTTGGCGTCAAGATGGTGGCGTCCGAGGAGGTGGAGCCACGTTCTCCTGTGTCACATGACTCTTTCGGTCTAATCGTGATCAAGTGTTCACACCTGCAGCAGAAGTTTAATTAGCTCAAGATGGGTAATGACTCTGAGACGGTCGAAGCACGGGAACATCCAAGCCAGCAGTGTGGGAACATTGTGTGTGTGTGTGTGTCTGTGTGTGTGTCATCGTCTGGCTCTTGTGAGTGTGTCCATGTGTGGGAGAGACGGATATTTAAGCTGCATTACTCGACTCTTGAGCTGCCAAGTACCTGTCGCCTCGACTTCGACTTCCCTCTCCCCGTCTGGTCCTCCTCAACACAGCCAGCACCTGCAGACACACACACACACACACACACACACACACACACACACACACACACACACTCTACAGCGGATACGTTCGGGCCACGTGTTGATGTCCTCGTCTCTCTCAGGACGGACTGACCACACCGTCTGTCTGGTGTCTTCTCACTCTTCACCTCCTGGTTTCTGTCTTTATTTTTCCATTTACTAAATATGCTTCTGTGCACGTTTCTAACTTCTGAATAAAAGCCGTGTGTTCCCTCCGGGTCGTGAGTCCGGGCTCAGACATGTAGCTGTTGATTAAACTGTAAAACAGGAGGTTGGGATTATTCTCTGGGATACAAGATTTAAAAATCTGATGTAAACTCAGCTGAATCTATCCCTACATGAGAAAGTCCTTTGTCTTATCAAATATTCTGACGCTGTGACATGATTAAACATCATTGAATACAAGTGTTAGTGTGAGAAGTGCAAACAGGAAACAGACAACTTTCACTGGATTACTCTGATACTCAAGAGAACAATAAACACATGAGGATCATCAGACAAGTTTTAAGTTTTACTTTATTTTTCTAAGCTTTGAAAGGTTTGTTTTATTCGTGCTGAGCATGAGCATCATCTCACTCAACCAGCTGACCTCTGATGCCCCGCCCATCAGCCGAGCACGCGTCTGTAAAGCTGGATGATTCTCATATCGACCAGCGGGGGGGCGACCCACGCCTGCTGGTTCTCCAGTCCTGCCCCTGAGACACAACACGAGCTGAGCTGTTAGATGTTTGAATCTGATCCAGACCAGTGGTGTGAACCAGTTTGGCTTCAGACGTGGACGCTGCTCATGCTTCAGCTGCTCAGAACGTCCAGAGAGAGAAACACCTCTGGATGAGACCTGATCCAACATGGCCGCCTTCCCTCCCAGCATCCTCTGCTTCCTGAGCTCGTGGACACACAGTCTGTTCGAGTCGCTTCCTCTCAAACATCCCATCAATGCATCGTTGTACTTCGGCCAACTCGGACCCCTCCACGTCCAGGCTGCTCGCCAGCACAACGCACAATTAGATACACAAACACAGACGCTACGTGGCCTCGCGCCCACACACACCGAGCTCCGGACAGAACCCCTTCATAAAACACTGTGAGATCCACGAGGAGCCGGCACGCTGCAGTGAACGCTACGCAGCCGCACACGGCAAAACAAACACCACCGCAGGGAGGACTGCTGATGTTATGAGAGACAACGGGAGGAGAGGACCCGCGTGTGTGTGTGTGTGTGTCTGTGTCTGTGTGTGTGTAGTTTCTCTCATCAAGACATCTTTGTTTCCATTTGTCTCTACATGTATGTCAGTGTGTGTGTGTGTGTGTGTGTGTGAATGGTTATGAGTGTGAGTGCATGTTTGTATGTGTTTGTGTGAGAGTATGTGTGTGTGTGTGTGTGCGTGTGTGTGTGTGTTATTATACATATTCAAATATTCTTGAAACTGTAACACAAACCTTAATGTGAAATAATAATGTTATATCTAAGTATAATATACACACCTGACCCCCGACACGCACAATAACCTGCTGAGTCACACTTCTTGGAATCAACTCAAATCTTTGTCCAACTGATTCACATATATTAGAATATTTCTTATCAATCATCTGTCATCGTTGTAACTTAGCTGCCTGGTTTATATTCTGAACTCCTGATCTCCTCAAACACTGAATGAAAATGTTGTTTCATTGAATTATTATAGTTTTTCTTTCTTTGTCTGTGACTGAAACACTTTGTTTATTTCCTTCTGTTTTCCTCTGTTTGTTAGTTTGTGTGTTTGTCAGCAGGATTACGCAATACACACTGAATGGTTAAACCAAGACATTTGGTGGAAGGATGTGGTTTGGGGAAGACGTTCAGATCACATGTCAGATTGAAAAGGGTTTATTTATTTATTTATTTTTGAAATTTCCTCCAGTCAATCACATTTTATTTATTAAGCCCAAATTAGGAAATCTCTGTCTCACAGAGCGAGACGAGTGTGTGTGACAGATCCTAATGAAATCTAGATCTAGTGAAGGAATGTGGATCATAAGAAGACTGTGTGTGAGTTGAGTGACATTCTAGTTATTATAAGACACACAATTAATAATGGACATGAATTAAGACTGTTGTGTTTATATTTATACCTAGTCTTTAAATTCATTTACATTATTACTTCAAGAGTAAAATAAGTTCAACTTAATTTGTCCCCAAGAAAAAAAACAAAGTTTGAGGATTTATGCATGGATCAGTTTTTGTGGCTCTTTCATGTCCAGAATTTGGATTGGACCTAAATGTGCAGAGAAGCTCCGGTTGGCAGAGCTTCCTTCAGACTCTGGTTCTGATCCAGTAAATCAAACACAGAGTTCTGGTTACATCTGCCCACATGCCCTCTTTGTGTGCTGACCTTTGACCTCATTAGAAGATTCCATCTCTGCTTTCTGTAACCGAACCGCAGCCCTTTTGTTTCTCTCAGCTCAAATGTGACCATTTCCTGATAATATAATTTCATAATAATGTTTTCCAGCTTTTCCTGTTCAGCCACATTGTCTACATCTTCTTTTGTCGCCGCTCCATCTTTTACAACCCTTAAGCTGCACAAAACCGCCATCAAAGCTCCTTTGGTATCAACATGAAAGATTTTCCTAAGCTTCTGCAGAGTCGACCGGAGCCGCGACCGACACAGAGTCCATGTGAAGTCACTTAGACGCTTCATGCGGACTCTCCGGATGTTATTAATTAACTCCTGTGTTTGTGGTGACAGCAGCATCGCTGGGAGAGACGTGGATTAAAGACGACAAGTCCAGGAAACTGAGGCTGGAAAAAACAGAGGAAAACAAGAAACCCAAGCCGGAGACACAAAAAGTAAAGTGATTCAAGACGAGTCTCTCCAAAGTAAAGACCCAGGTTCAGTTTGGTTTTAAACGCAGCATCAGCAGCAGGTGGAGGTGTCAGGAAACCGAAGATGTTTCTAAGATTCAACCTCAACAGAATATTTGATCTCGACGTCGTCTCGGGAGCAGAAACACACAAACAGCTGATTCAACACACGCTCGAGGAAAATGTGTTTGTCATCAAGTCGAGTTGAGACAAGTTCGTCAAGAGAAGATCAAGACGACAAGAGGAGATCCAATCAGATGAGATCCAATCAGATGAGATCTAATCAGATGAGATCCAATCAGAGGAGATCCAATCAGATGAGATCTAATCAGATGAGATCCAATCAGAGGAGATCCAATCAGATGAGATCCAATCAGAGGAGATCCAATCAGAGGAGATCCAATCAGATGAGATCTAATCAGATGAGATCCAATCAGATGAGATCCAATCAGATGAGATCTAATCAGATGAGATCCAATCAGATGAGATCCAATCAGAGGAGATCCAATCAGAGGAGATCCAATCAGAGGTCTCCTCTGAGATGAGATCCAATCAGAGGAGATCCAATCAGATGAGCGAGTGGACGTGTTGATGAGGTTTGACGTCTTTGTCTTCTACGTGTACGCCTCCTCTTCTTCATCCTGAGATGTTTGTTGGAGGTTTGTGTTCTTCCAGGTTCACGTCCGTCACGTGTTAGAAACCTCATCAACACGTCCACTCGCTCACTGGGAAGTTTTACGAGGCTACAGGAAAAGTTCCAGAACAAGAGTTTTGGGTTCTCAGATTCAGAATCTCCAGAACATTTCATGGAGATATCTTGACTACTCGTCCGTGTCCGTTTTCCTTCTATAGCTTCACCTTCTCTAAAGAGCTGAGGAAACTTCCTGGGACAGATCCTGTCTTCTTCCTGTCGGAGGCCTCAGCAGACGTCTGCACACAGGAAGTGATGGAACTGATACAAGACTGAGAAACAGGAAGAGTTTCTGATTCATAATTCTTCATAACGAACTCGGAGCAGAAGTGTGAAGACGTCCTGAAGGAGGCGGCTACAGACGCTGAGGTCCATGTTGTCCTGTGACATCACCTGCTTCACCTGCACAGAGAATATCAGTAACATGAGGTATAATTGAGGGACTGGCAGCAGATATTTCATCCACATCATTTTAACGATGCTGAATTCCCCTCTCACCATCGGGGCCGCGGTGCCGGCACCAGGAGCTGCGTTAAACGTGACACCGCCGTGGCACCGACACCATGACTTCCTGTAGCTCAGCGAGGAGAGAAAGTTAAAGTACAAAACGTTTCCTCTGGGAGAGCTTGCAGTCGTATCAGCCGTCCAATGAGCTCCGCTGCTGCTCATACTGGGACTTGAACACAAAACAGGTATGTTTTGTTAAAATTTTATTACATGTGGCGCTGGTGTGAAACCTAAGCCTGGTGGGTAAATATTGAGTTATGCCATTTTCAACAATGCGCTCCCATTACCGGCTGAATAACTGCCCAAAGTCCATGTACACAATTATGTCACTTCCTGAATGAAATGTGGCCGGCGTGCCCCCGAGCCTCCCAGTTCAACCCAGTCAACGAAACATTGATGAACGTCCTGGACTGGGACGCCGCCTCACCGGTACAGTGGCAGCCGTTTCTCTCTCCGGCTGCAGTGGCTTTAAAACAGCCGGCGTGTGAGGAAGGGTAAAAGTTCAGCCTGAGCCGTGAAGGAAGCAGGTCTGCAGCCGCTGGTCCGACCCACTTCATCTGTGACTGGGACCAGTTCAGAGCAGAACCAATCCAGCCACAATAACTCAGGTCGGAGTGAATCATGTTGAACACGAGTGAACTCTGGCTCCATCACCGCGGGGAGAATGGTGGCTTGTGGGAAATAAGTTTCCAAAACCCAAGAGTTAAAAAAAAGAAGAAGAAGAAAACTTTTCCCGGTGGTTATGAATGAGTGTGTGTCGAGTTTAAATCCACTGACGTGTCTCAAGTGAACCAAGACAAACTCCTCTGTTATTTACAGTGAGATTATTTGATTTGTGGGCTCAACTTAGAGAGGAAGAGGGGAAATTACACAAGTAAACACACGCACACACACACACTCACACACACACTTACACACACACACGCACAAACACACACACACACACACACACACACACACACACACACACACACACACACACACACACACACCACACACACACACACACACACACACACACACACACCAGCATCATCATGAGTTTTGGCAAAGAAAACAAGTCATTCCCAAGGTTTTTCCATTTTCTAGTCAAACAGCATTTGTTTTGGTTGGCCTTCACACACTGGTACACACACGCACACACACACACACACACACACACACACACACACACACACACACACACACACACACACACACACACACATTCACCTTCTCCCGGTTGATCTTTGTGTGTTTTTACTTGAAAAGTGAATTTTGATTTTAATTAGTCTGGATAATCAGCGTCACTTCCTGCTGTTCTTTTCACAATAAAAGCTCCTCATGGAAAAATGACACTGACACACTTCCTGAAAAGAACGAAAGGAAACGTATCATGTTTGTTGTATCTACTGTAAATAAAGAGGGACGACATGACAACTCCCAAAAGTAAAGCCATAGTTTCTATATCTCCCCCTGGTGTCTGATATTGATATTCTCTAATAATCACTCTTGATCAGTTTCTTACTCACGCTCGTTCTCTCCTCTTCTTCATTTCCTTCAACAACGTCCTTTTCAGTTTCTTCAGTAGCTCCGGCGCTGAGCGTGGAGAGCTAGTTGTCTCTTATAGCTAACTGCTAGCTGCTAACTGCTAGCTGCTAACTGCTAGCTGCTAGCTGTTAGCTGCGACTCTGGTTGTTAGTGTGTGAGGTCACGCAGGTCGTGATGTTCCAGCACGGCACACAGGAGTAACACAGTGCAGCTTCAGGACTCCAGGGGGCGCTGTGGCAATGACAGACACGACATCCTCCCTATCATAAGTAAATGATTTTGATGATGTTATTCTACGGTATAAGAACGTCTAGTGTTGCTTTGACTCCAGAATCTCTCTTATGAACACGTACATGCATCATACAGGTTTTCACTGAATCCATTTCCTGGCTCCACTTGGACCAGAGGAGAACCTGCGATGAACCCTTCACTTGGACCCTGCTCCTCCTCCTCCGTCAGTAAAGTGAATGTATGTTATTACGAATGGGGCAGCACAGTGGCCCTCGGCCCACCCATCGGGGGGTAACTGTTAAAGTGCAGCCTAAGTGTGTTTTTATCTGTTCATCTGAACCATGGCTGCAGCTCCTGCTCCTCAGAGCTTTGCCCCAACAAAGCCGGCTTTCTCTCCCCCCCCCCAGCCGCTCCTCTTTGTCAGCCCCACTTCTCCAGCATAGTGTTGTATTGTTGAAGCCAGACCCCCGACACCATGGTCAGCTGCTCAGGAATCCACAGAAGTAATGAGGTCAATTTCTGCATTAAGAAGTGAGGTGAACACAAAGCTACACCTGCTCTCACTCAGTGCTTTTACAAGTTCTGATATTTACTGATACTGAACAGTGAAGTGATTATGTAACATTTCTTTCCCAAAGTCGTTCCATGTTGGTCCTGAGTGTTTCCAGCGCTGCAGAGTCCGAACAAAGCCCCGTCTGTCCTTCACCGTCAGGAGCCGTTATTCCTCCTCCTCTTCCTCTGGGACTTGATATTGTTGTGGGACTGAAACAGAAAATAACACAACGCTGCCGTGAGACCTGAGGTCAGCGGGTCAAGGAGCTGATGACCACCTGGGTTCACCTTCATCATAGACCTGAAATCAATCTAATGATTTTCTCCTCTCATTTCTATTATCAACGATATCCTCGCCTCTTCCTTAACGCAGAGACACGAGACTCACCTGGATCAATAATCATCAGGTTTCCAGCTGCAGCGCCATCTGCTGGAAAGATGGACGACTCCTCTTCCTCCCTCTGGACAAAGATCAAGCTGCAATATCTTCGCTGCCATCTTGTTCTTGTGACGTCATTTAGAGAGAAGAGGAGACACGGTATCAACATCAAGGTCCATTTCTATATCATCAAATTAATAATGATGCATGGAGACATGTTGGAGTTCCTTAACTTTCACTCATGAGCTGCAGCGAATCATCAGCTGCTAAACATACGAATATCTCAAACATATGAAACAAAACTTTATCTTCTTCTACCTGGGGTGGGCTTGGATCGATCCCTGGCCCGCTGACATTTTCACGTCATTAAGAAAACACTGCTGCTCTCTCTCTCCCTCTCTCTCTCTCTCTCTCTCTCTCTGCAAGGTGCTGGGCAAACACAGCCGCTGGCAAATGAGAAAATATCACTTCTCTCCAAAGTTTCCCTTCAGCAGAGTTTTCCTCAAAACGTCCGAATCTGAAGGGGATGCGCCCCTAGAGAGAGAGAGAAAGAGAGAGAGCGAGTTTTCATAAAAGAGATTGATGCAACGGAAAGTTTGCTTTTCATTCATCAGAACCAACCTTTTAGAGACAAAGTCCATTTTCATCCAATATCCAAAGCAAACTTTTAACTGGAACATAAAGAAACTGGAATGAAAGGAATCTTTAAATATTGAAAAAATGATTTTCTTCTTGTTAGAACTGGAAAAGTTTGCGTTAGGATAAAATGTAAATGGAACAAAGTGCAATGGAAACAGATTCCATGAAAACCGAGTGTTACAAAGAGCTGAAGCATCAAAATGTCTTTAGCTCGTTAATAACAGAGAGAACGTTCTTCTCAGCTGAAGCCTCATCCTTCTGAGGCGAAAGGAAACTGTCACATTTCAAAAGCTCTTTCAAATGGTACCTTCCATTCCGGAGCATCCAGGACCCAATGGGTGGATCCTTCTTGGGTGAACCTATCCCAGGATTCACTGCGTGCTGGTGATCAACCCAACAAACTAGCTTGGAGCTATAAGCTGGGGACAGGAAATCCTCTGTGGACCCGATCGTCTCATTTCGGCTCGGCCTTCCCAGACTTCTCGGCCCATGGAGGCTCCGCCTTCTTAACACAACTGATGAATCAGCTTGTTGGAACCAAAGGAGCAGTTTATGACGTTTCAGCGGATGTTTTTCCACCATTAAAACTGTTTACTTTTAAAATCCGTCCACAAAAGAACAAACTAGACTTTTTCTCAGAAGGTGTGAAACCTAAAAGAACGAACTGGGGAACAATTCATCCACAGCCATCTCTCTCTCATTCTCTCTCTCTCTCTCTCTCTCTCTCTCTCTCTCTCTCTCTCTCTCTCTCTCTCTCTCTCTCTCTCTCTCTCTCTCTCTCTCTCTCTCTCTGTGGCTCTGTTACTGTTGCTGCCTCTTTTAAAAAACCACAAATGACGTGAATGCAACAGTCGATGAGCTCCATCTTTCAGCCACTGCCACTAACTTCCTCTCATCTGCCACAGTGTTGTTGTTGTGGCGTCTCTGCAGCTTCGGAGCGACCACAGAGCCGAGAGGACGAGGGCTGGAGGTCCAGGGATCGAGCTCCTTCCAGGATCTGGTCTTCCCACAGTGGGTAACGATGGTTATCGGCTCTGTGTGTCCAGGTGACTGAGAACGGATTATTCTGTGCGACTCTTTGAAGAAGCTGCAACACGTCCAGTGCTCTTCATCCTGCGTCTGATCCGTGCTCTGAAACCTTCCAGCCCACCTGACCCTGAAACCATTAAGCACGTAAAGGCAATTTATCCAGTGAACTACGGGTCTTGGTTAAGGGTCCAAGTGGCTGCATCCACCCTAAGACACTATGTGCTTTGCTTTACTGCCAGCAATTTGTTTTCCACAGTGGACGTATCAATTTGGAATCAAACTACAAACGTTCCAATAACAATGGGTCTTAAATGGTTGTTGAGTCTTCTGCTAAGTTCGTCCTCCCGGCACCACAGAGCGATGAAGTCTGGGACTGGATCAACAACGGCTCAGATCTAAGAACTAAGGAATGCTCATAATGGGGCATTTTACCTGATTGTTGCTACGCCACCGTGCCAAACACACACTATCATCGTGGGCCACCTTGCCAAGAACGCACACACTCACAAACACACGCACAAACACACACACAAACACAAACAACACGCACAGGAACATGCATTCTTTCATGCACCACTCTTCCAGACAGATGTTCAGGTTTGCTGTACCGTCCTCTCGGGACGTCCCTGATGTCTTGCACCTGCTGGTGGATACAGTCAGGTCCACATCCTGGTCATCAATCACCGCCGGCCGCCCTTTGCCCTCGCCACGGCAACACGGGAGCCAAGACCACCAGAGGGATCAGAGACGAGCAAACAGAAATCACAACTCATGAGTGAAACTAAAACGACAAGACTCAAACCGAGTCGAGGCGAAAAGCTGCAGCACAAAACACTTACAGCAGCTCACAGCTGAGATCCAGATTTCCTCTTGGACACCAAACCACAGCCTGTGAATAACGATGGACGACGCTTCCACTTCCTCCCACGATCCAGGAAGTAAGCCAAAATATCGCGGACAGGAACGCGGCCATCTCGGCTAATGACATAATTTGGATTCAGTGTGTGTGCAGGGATCAGGGGGCGGAGCCGTGGCATCAACGTCCCGCTGCCACACACTCTCAATCCAATCAGGAGTCAGCTGTCAATCATGACGTCTCATTTTAACTGCGACTTAAAACCCAAACAAATCCTTAAGCCCGGACCACATCATTAAGGTTTCTATTGTTACAGAGCAGCTCCACAGACGTCCCTCTCTGCAGGTGTAACATTCAGGTGACAGCGCCCACTAGTGGCTGCACTCATTTGGGATTGAAGTCATAGAACCACAGCTGCTAAGACGATTTGATGGTCGACTGTGAAACTAGATGAACCTGTGCTGTGGTTCTTGTTTGTCCTAAACCACAAAGAGACGTAAAGTGACAACACATTCATTTTCCCGTCCGTTCGGCCTCTTGTTGGTTTGACGTCACAACAATAACGTGACAGGATGAAGGTTCGAATGAGAAACTGAGCTCCGACATGTTGCACCTTTCACTGAAGTGGTTCCTCACAGTGGTGCAGTCACCGAGCGCCTTCTCAGGATTGAACCTGTGATGTTTTGATTACGGGGCCGGCTCTCTAACCTGCTGCCAGGTTACATAAAGCCAGGCCAACACATAACCAGCCTCTTTGTTCGGAGGGCCTGAGGCCACGGGAGCCCCCCCCGAGCCCCCCCAGCCCCCCGAGCACCCCGAGGTGTTTACTGGAGGAGGCGGCAGCTGCACGAGGGACGCCTGAAGAAAGAAGGTCTTTCACCTGGAGGCCGGGGGGAGGAGGGGGGCGGGGGGGGCAGCGGGAGATGGATGACGGACTGACAGAAAGAAAAGGTGAGATCGAGAGATAACACGGAGGAGAAGGTCGTGATGAGGGAGTGAGAGAGAAAGGTTCAACAGCTTCAAAGTATGAGTAGATGACACGTCTCCACTTCCTCCTTCTGACTAGAGAGCCGCTGCCATCTTGAAAGTTTGCAGAAGTGATTATGAAGAGGAGCCGCGCCCTTACACATGCTCGTCCAATCACCTGCCAGTCTCAGCTGTCAATCACCTGCCAGTCTCAGCTGTCAATCAGGTGTCACTCTCAGGCTGTTTTCATATCATCAAATAACTGTTTAGCTTGTTAGAGTGCTAACATTTGCACGAGGCTGATGGGAATGTAGTTAGTTTTAGTTTTTGGTGGCACCATGGTTCATCCTGAGGGGAGCACGAATGTCTGATCAACAGATGTTGAGACTTCGTGAATACCAGGTAACGCAGAGAAACACGGAACCAAGATAAAAATAATTTCCGAACCGTTTACTTTTGTTTATCTTAAACAAAGACATGATTCCATATGAGATTTTAGAAGATACGAACAGATTTGTTGAATTCGTCTCAACACACGATAGAAGCTGAACCGACAGATGTGATTTGGTCGATTCCTCTTGATTCATCTCCAGAGGCTGAGCAGGAACTTTAAACGCTCATCACTCCTGGTTCCACTGACAAGTTTCCAAACTGTTTCTGTTGTTGATTCCTACTGAACACGACCCTTTGACTTCTCCCCAAACCAAACACGGGCATTTGTTTCCAATGAAAACACAAACGGAACAATTCAAAACAGAGGCATTCTTTGGTTTTAGGAGGAAGATGAAATGAGTCTGTTCTTCATCCGTCACCACAGAAATGCTTTCTCTGGTTCTACTCTGCGTTGTGTGTCTGCAGATCAAAGAAGACGAGCAGCATGAATTCAGGCTTCCAACACACACACACACACACACACACACACACACACACACACACACACACACACTAACCTGTGTCATGCAGCCAGTCTCACTCTGGATCTCGGGGAAATGACGACTTTCTGGAGCAGAACTTCGTTCAAACTTCAGACTTGAACCTTCACTAATCCTAAATGAACGGGAGACGTCAGGTCAACAAGGACATGTTTTAAAGGTTGGAACCAAAATTCCAAAATATGTCTCTGTCTCTTCTGTGTATAATCCGAAGTTTAACTTTATGTGACTCATCTGACCTGCTCGGGCCTTTGGCTGAATTCCCTTCCTTCCATCCGCCGGCGGTGGCAGAGCGAGGTCGTCCAGACGCTCCTCTCCTCAGCAGCAGCTCCTCCAGAAGATTCCCACAGTCTAGTTCCTGGAGAACCTCCAGAAGATCCCCTTTCATACACACCATGAGAAATGATAAGACGTGTCAGTATGTTTTAGTTTGGGCTGGATCCCTGAAGAACATCTGAAACCTCTGTCACATTTTCCCAGCGCCAGGATCACTGAGGCTGCAGAAGCGCTCAGTCCCACGTCTGACCTGTCCTGATTGGTCAGCTGTGTGGAGGTGAGGCTGCAGGAATTGAACCTTTAGTCACTTCCCCTCGGTCTCACCTTGGACCGGTCGAGTGGCGGTTTCACATCTGTGTTACAGACCTCATCCACACCGACTCGCTGGCTGTGAATTGTCGGGACGTGTTCCTGCTGCATGTGTGGATCAGACATCCGGTCCCTTCAGAATTATCTCAGATATCCTGTCAACCTGCGCAGGTGTCCTGGGATGTCTCCAGCTGTGACGCTCAAAGGACCAGAGATGATGGATGGATGAAGATAAAACCCTCATCTCCAACTCGGTTTATTTTCTATTTTATTGACCTGACAAACAACCGAGGAGGAAAGATCCAGGTCTCAGTATCAATGTTTCCATCTGACATGTAGTCTGCATGTTTCACATCACGGCTTCCAGCTGCAGCCACAGTTCTCCTGACTCGTCACATTTGTCTTCTTGTGTCTCCTCACGTCTCTTTGTCCTCGTCCATGTTAGTTGTGTTGATTTACTTTGTCCCGGCTCTAAAAACTCGGTCAGCAGATCCTCAGGTGAAGAATTTCAAACTTCATTCTGAACAAACTGAAATGTTAAGAGTAAGTGAAGTGACCTTGTGTGCATGCATTGTGTGTTTGTCCGCACGTGCATGTGTGTATCTGTTCCACTGTTTTGATAAAAGTGTCATAATATTATTATGGGATGGAGATGCCAAAAAAGACAACAGCGGTGTAATGCAGTCCTCCTGTCAAACACACTTAAAACCTGGACAATGAGAGGTAAACTAGACAATGCTGAGCAGCGTGTGTGTGTGTGTGTGTGTGTGTGTGTGTGTGTGTGTTGTGTGTGTGTGTGTGTGTGTGTGTGTGGTTTTGTTTCCTCCAGTGATGACAAGGTGGACCACCCGGTCGAGGCTCTGTTGTCTGTTCTGGACCCTAGTTATTGACTTCAGTGTTGTAGATCCAAATATGTTCAATATGTCGACTCAGAACCACTTCCATCTTTCCCAGAAGAGGTTCTGGAAATAAAAATCTGTCTGTGCATTTACACGTTGTTTGTATCAAACTCGATTTCAGAGCCAGATCGAGAGATGAGAGGAACCGACGCTCGGCTGTAATCAGTTCAAGACCGAGCACTTCTGTCTTTTCACAAACAAATCGAACCCATCAACATGTGCAGGCCTGGAAAACGCTTCCTGACAAATACTCTCATTGCTTTGATAAAAGATCTGCTCCAGACAAGTGTGTGAAATACTGGAACCGGGAGAGTAACTTCCTCTACCAGGAGAGTAACTTCTTCTACCAGGAGAGTAACTTCTTCTACCAGGAGAGTTACTTCCTTTAACCAGAGAGTAACTTCCTCTACCAGGAGAGTAACTTCCTCTACCAGGAGAGTAACTTCTTCTACCAGGAGAGTAACTTCTTCTACCAGGGCTGTTACTTCCTTCACCGGGTGACTGACAACCCGCCCAAGTCAGACGCCGTCTACAAACCAATCAGAGTCAAGTGTAGACAGGCTCCGCCCACATAGTGATGACGACAGGATCTACGTTTGTCAGACTGAATTCTTTTGTCCCTAAATTACAAAGTGAAACCAGAACTAACAGATCAAATGAAACTATAGAACAAACACATGAAGCTGATTTGGTGACTGTCACAGCTTTGACGTCAGGAAAAGTGAAAACATGAATGTTGCAGAAACGTAAGATTTTCTATTTTCTAACTCTTCCACCTCAGAAACGTTTCAACTTCTCTGCTGTCGTCTCTCTGTCAAATAAAATCCAGAGAATCATCAGTGAGAGTGGAGCCGTGGTCGTAAACTGACCAAACTCACCAACCTGCAACCGCAGTTTCCCAAATGCATAGAACCAATATTCCCGCCGCCCCCTGACCTGCTGCACGATGCGTCAGCGCCAGCAGCCGGTGGGAAAGCAGCCAGAGAGAGGGGCGTTAATATGAGCCGAGTGTTGACAGCTTGAGGGGGTCGTTACCTGAACACAAACTGTGGGGGTTTGTATCCAGCTTCAATAAAACGATATGAGCCTGTGCGTCTGTCTGACTTCCACTTCTCTGTCGTTCAGCCTGAAGTTCTCCTCCAATAAATCACAGTCAGTAAATCCCTCTCTCTCTCTTTCCTCTGTGATGAAGCTTCCATCCCGCTGGTGAAACTGACTCAGTTGAGACGCGACTACCAGAAGACTCAGGTCCTTTAATCCAGGTCCAGATAAAACACTTTTAAACACATATACTCATAATAAGTGCTGCATTCAACACGTGAACCTTGAACTTTGTGGGACTAATAAAGGATCCTTCACTTCTCTTGTCTTGTAAGGTAGTGATCAGTCAGGTCGGGTCAGACCATCAGACTGAGCACACAGCAGTGGGAAGTGAACTTTGCTAAAGTCTCAGAGACTAAAAGCAGCTTTAATCAATTCAAAGTCCAGTGTTGTTGTGAACACATTTCTGAAACTGAGACCAGTGTGATACAAACGTCCAAAATCTGGAATCACAACATAGAAAATATGAACCTTTGATCATGAGAACCATGATTCAAAAGGAGCTACGAGGAGCTCGGATCCCTTTGAAGAACCTGAGCTGAAGACAAACTGGATGGAACCTCCACAGAGAGAAGCTTCATCTGTCTGTCAGCTGTGCTCCTGATGGAGTTGAACATCCACCTGCTCGTCTTTCTGTCCCTCAGGACAAACTACCAGAGACCAAACCATCCACTGTTGCTCCTGTCGATGGGTTCAGGCTGATCAGGTGTCTGCTGACCTTTGACCCCAGCACTAGTGAACATGTCATCTCTCCTCCTGCCTTTTATAACTGTTCAGTTCATTGGAATCTTTGATCTCATTTCTTTTATTAAATAACATCGATTAAACCTCCAGCTCGTCTCTCTGGTCTTTTCTTCTTTCCCCCTCTATCCCCCAAGTCCTCCTCGTCGTCCTCCTCCTCCTCCTCCTCTATCCCCCAAGTCCTACTCCTCCTCCTCCTCCTCCTCCTCCTCCTCCTCCTCCGCCTCCTACTCCTCCTCCTCCTCCTCCTCCTCGTCCTCCTCGTCCTCCTCGTCCTCGTCCTCCTCCTCCTCCTCCTCCTCCTCCTCCTCCGCCTCCTACTCCTCCTCCTCCTCCTCCTCCTCCTCCTCCTCCTCCTCCTCCTCCTCCTCCTCCTCCTCTTCATCCTTCACTGTGCAGAGGGTAAACTTTCGCTCCGGCAAAAGGAAAACATGGAAAAGGCAGCGCTGCCCTGTAGCTGTCATGATGTCATTGAGTCCCTCTACTCAGCGTAAGTTATCTGGAGCTGCTTTATGACTCGACTCAGTGTGTGTGTGTGTGTGTGTGTGTGTGTGTGTGTGTGTGTGTGTGTGTGTGTGTGTGTTTTACGACAGGCTGGGGGCTCGGTGTGCTCACCTCGTCTAATAAATCCTGACAGGCGCTCTACAATAAGCTGGATGAGGTTTCTCTTTTCTCTCACTCACACACTCCTTCCTCCGGCGGACGACCTAACCTCTGTGCTGCGCCACATATTATACCTGCCACCTACTGTTTCCGCAACACACACACATGCACACACACAAATGCACACACACAGACACACACACACACATGCTGACCTGCAGGAGCATTCACAATTACCTGCACGCATCCCCAAAAGAAAACACTCCCATAACCACAAACACGGGCAGTAAAGCACACACAAAAACACAGACACTCACAGAAACACACATGCAGTGTATTTGTTCTGCGATGTGGACAAAAGAATACAAGTGTGATATTTATTGTCTACGTGGGATTTGAACTCCGCTCTCATCTGTTGCCAGTGGACTCTGATCTCCTGGAGGAGAGCTGCTGTGATGCTGGAGCTGTTTGAGGAGTGACACGACTCTTTGGCCTGGAAACGACCCATCAGACAGTTTGACTGATGCAGAGCAGCTCGACTGCGTAACGTTTAACATTTAACGTTTAACGTTTAACATTTAACATTTAACATTTAACATTTAACATTTAACATTTAACATTTAACATTTAACATTTAACATTTAACATTTAACATTTAACATCTAACATGCATTAATCTTCTGAACGTGGGGGAGGGGGCGGGGGGGGTCGAGTCGATTGAGCAGCCCAGGGCCTGGGGATGGAAACGCAGTCAGTCAAGACAATATCCTGTTTATAAAGACGGCTCCAGAAGGTGAAGCCAATTCAGAAGTGCCTGAAACCTGTCTTCTGTGAAATAACCAGCAGGGGGCGACTCCACTAATTGTGTCTATAGAAGAATATGATTCTACTTCTCAATTTATAGCGTCAGTAACATTTTCCTCAGGAGTTTATAACTAAAACTCTAGTTCCAAGGCTTCTTCAATACAGCTGATGTTCAATTAGTCAATTATGATCATTTCAGCTGCTTTCAGACTCAACTCTGGATATTCTCCTGAAATCATCCGGAGAAGCTCAGAGGCTCCGGACTTTCACAAACAGTGATCACACAATATGTACACACACTGAAGATCGAGGGAATTTAAATGTGGTTTCATGTCCTTAATCAGTCATCAATGAGTTTAAGGGTGTATCTTCTAATCACACACACACACACACAAACACACGCACACACACACACACACACACACACACACACGCACACACACACACACACACACACACACAGAGAAGCAGTGAGGGATGAAGTCATTATCAGCGCTAATAGGTGACGTGCCAGATATTTCCACAGAACTGCAGAGAAATAACATGACAGCAAAACAAACGACGCCATTAGTCATACTTAACACCCCCGTAAATCAACTGTGCGTGTGTGTGTGTTGTGTGTGTGTGTGTGTGTGTGTGTGTGTGTGTGGACTTGTGTGTTTTAACAGGTTATTTGCTCCATCGCTGCAACCAGTGGAAAATATGAACCATACAGATGACTGACAATGTATGATGAGTGCAAACTCCTCAAACCCACACTCACACACACTCACACACACTTACACACACACACACAGATACACACACACACACACACACACACACTGTTCATTATTTACACACTATGACCGAACCCTGTTAATATTTTCCACTACAGGGTAAACAGGTCCAGTCAGGTGCTGATTGGCCGTAGCTTGAGTCAGAATGGACCAATGAGCATCCACTATGAGTTCAAGCTGCAGTGTTCACCTCACAGGTCTTTAAACTTGCTTTTAATTGGTTTATTGTCCCCAAATAAGATTTTAAATTAGTTCGATCATTATAATAATAAATTAATTATTCTTTAGTTGGTTTTAAAAAACCTCCTCTGATGAAACAGCAGAAGCGAGGACCTGTGGTGAAGCTCCTGACGTTTCCTCCTAAACGTGACGGAGAGGAGACGGTGGAGATTCAAGGAGATGACGTCAGCTCTCTTTCTATAGAGCCTGTAGAGCAGCAGGGGAGGAGCCTGTAGAGCAGCAGGGGCGGAGCCTGTAGAGCAGCAGGAGGCCGGACATGACGTATAAACTCTAGACAACAAAGATCAGTGTTGTTGTTTGCAGCCTATCCACACCGGCGTGGACATCATGGACATTGTCCTGCTGTATTCTCACATTTGGACATTTCATTGTCAGGAGAAACTCTGGAGAATGTCCAGAGCAACACCTGTGTTCTCACGTTGGCTCTTCAGGAGATGATCTGGAGTTCAGAGCAGGTCTGAAAGCAGCTCTATCATCTGATTACTCGCCGCTTCTCCTGTGAGAAGATGTGGACCAGAGGAGACGTGGAGCAGAGGAGACGTAGAGCAGAGAAGACGTGGACCAGAGGAGACGTGGAGCAGAGGAGACGTGGAGCAGAGAAGGTGTGGAGCAGAGGAGACGTGGAGCAGAGAAGGTGTGTGGAGCAGAGTCTCCTGGGACAGCTCCTGTTGGACCTGGAGTGCTGGTCAGCTCGTCAGCAGGAGCCTGAGAGGAACATAAAGCTGCTGCAGTGTAAAGACTCTGCTGGGACTGTCTATGAAAACCAGGCTGCTGCAATAAAACGCTGAGCACACAACGCTCCACTCAGCGCTGCCATGACCCCCTGCACACACACCAGTGTGACCACGCTGCTGCCAACCACAACACAACAACTAACACAACTAACACAACTCCATCGTCCTCAGGTGGTGTTCACGCTCGGGCCGGACGACAATAGAGTGAAGACAACTCGTCTGACTCGTCTGTCGTCCCAGGATCAAATCAAGACGAGAAGCAAGTCAAATATTACAAGACTAAATCACAATATATACATATATATATATATGTATATATACAATCATATGTATGGAGCTATATAAACAATATGAATTATGAATTTTTATGAGAAAAAACTCATAAAGTTTATTGTATAAAACATATAGACTGTAAATCATGACGGCTCCCAAAAGTGAAGCCAAAGTGTCTCATTCGCCCCCTGGTGGCTGGCTGCAGTGCAGGTCATAAATCCTACCTCCTCCATGTTAGTAGATTATGTATATGTTATTCTTGAGGAGGAGTAAATAGAGTAAATTAAACACTGTGCATTAAATATACAGAGAATGAAAAAAATACTCGACTGGATGAAGTCACTTTTTGCTGCTGTGGTTTAGTCCCAGTGACACAATACATGCATATTAATAAGTGTGTGCATGTCTGTGTGAGTGTGTGTGTGTGTGTGTGTGTGTGTGTGTGTGAGTGTGTCACTGGCCTCACTCACATATTAGTTACTTGATTTTATAAAACGTGCTCATGATTGACAGCTGAGACCGACTCTGGATCTTGGTCCAGAGACAGGAAGTGGAGACGTGTCGTCCATCTTGATTCCCTCTCTCGTGAGCCTGGAGCTTCACAGAGAATCTCTTCTCTCCGTGCAGATGAGATGTTAATGTGATGACTCATGTGTTTGGAAACCTGACGTCATGACGTGTTTCACGTGTTTTGACCGAAGATGGATTGAATATGTAAATGAAACCATTCAGCCCCCAAATGAATAAATGACAACCACATTTATACAGTTTCTCTCAAGGAAAGGAAAAGACGTTATTGTGATTAGTAATAGAATCATGAGTCATCTCAGGACGTCTGATTCATAAAATCATTCTGTTTTAAAGTTAAACAGCAGCTGAGGAGAATCCGCTGATGAGCTGCAGGTGAAGGTTCGTTCCACCGTGGATCTGTTCGCTTTGTTTCAGAGCAGCCGTCAATTCCTCAAAACTTTACTGATTCCAGCATTTTTCTTTTCCCTCCTGAAAAGGTTCGTCCCAAAACGGCCCCAATATTTAATAAATATTAAATAATATGGAACCGCACGTCAAAACCAAGCCCAGAGTCTGAGCCAGGATCGTCTGCGAGGAGGAGAAGTGTTTCTCTTTTCAATTCCGTTCCAGTCTGATACTCAACTCGTCAAATTAGATCCATAACTGATGAGGCTTTCCATTAAATTAATACAACATGTTTTTATAGTATTGCATCACCGCTGGTTTTTGTTATGGACCTAAAACCTGGACCAGATAGTAAATCTGACATCAAGGTGGCGCTAGACTTAAACTCAGGAATCACCTCCCTGTTGTTGTTTGTCTCCACGAGTGAGTTCTGCTTCAGTCTCCTCACGTTTCCTCCAGAAAGAAAATCCATCAGGACCACGTGAGGAATCATGTTCAAGAAGAAAGACCTGTTCTGAGGTCACAGCGACCTTCTGACCCCGACCATCAAATTCTAATCAGTTCATTCTTAAGTCGAACTCAACGTTTGTTCATTACATAGCCATACACAACTATAATGTTTTTACACACACGCACACGCACACACACACACACACACACACACACACACACACACACACACACACACACACACACACACACACACCAGCTCGTGCACAGTTGGTTTGTTCAGTGTTTCCTGGCTGAGGGCAGGTCATGCCTAGGTGGGGAAACTGTGACATGTCAAAGACGCCCCTAATTATAACCACAACGGGAACACAGCCAACACAAACACACAACACAGGAGAGGTGTGTGTGTGTGTGTGTGTGTGTGTGAACTGGACCATTTGCAGTCAGGGACTCAGAAACAAAGACATCAGGAGTCGACGCTGCAGCAGAAACACACTTCCAGTGAACAGGGGAGAAAACATCTGTGATGACCTGAGTCGTAAAACTGAGAAGTGAAAAACGTGAGTTGAGCTCGCTGAGGTTGTTATGGTATGGTCGCCATGACAACCCAGATGCTGACAGAGGTGGCCCTAATGAAGGTTGATGCTGCACAAATGAAAAACATGGCGGGCGGCGACCAGAAGGTTGGAGAACACGGTACAAATGTAAAACTGTCCCAGCATCATTTCCTGGAAAAGTTAAGCGCTCACCTGAAACAACAGATTCATTTTCATGTTATAAGTTATGTTCATAAGTTATGATGACTTTGGTGATTCACCATCAGCAAGACGCTGCTTTCAGATCTGCACTGGACTCCTGACGTGTTCCTCACATGTTCCTCACGTGTTCCTCCCGTGTTCCTCACATGTTCCTCACGTGTTCCTCACATGTTCCTCACATGTTCCTCCCGTGCTCCTCACATGTTCCTCACGTGTTCCTCACATGTTCCTCACATGTTCCTCCCGTGTTCCTCCCGTGTTCCTCACGTGCTCCTCACATGTTCCTCACGTGTTCCTCACATGTTCCTCACATGTTCTGGAGGTTCTGTTTTTTAAAGCTGATTTCTGAGTCAATGTCTCATTTTCTGGAACGTTTCCTGCAGACGTGACAAGTTGTGAATTTTGCATCAGGTCAATTAAACTGGTCCAGTCCTGGAAGCTGTGGAACTGGAGACGTCCCATCAGCCTCTGATGCACTGGACACTGTTTGGAGATATTAAATGTTACAGGTTGAACGTAAACATTAGCATGCTAGCATTGTGTTGGTCTGCATTGCATTGTGGGCCTTGGAGGCCTCGATCTGAACCGACCTTCTGTGTGAGGGTCGAACATCTGGCTGCCGGAATGAAAACTGATTCATGACCAACTTAATGTTTTTACTGAATCTGTTCACCAACATCTCTGTGGACAATGAAAGTTATTATTTCCTGAAAAAAATCTCTCCTTATTATATCATAATTTTAAAACCAATAACTAACAACATGGTCTTAAGTTTCATGATGAAGTTGTAATGAGCTTCCGACATCGTGAAGTGAGAAATCAAGTCGTTCAAACTCCCAGATGGTTTTAACTGTTCAGGTCGTGTCAGGTGACTTGAATTCAGTTCCTCCACCTCAGCTCAGCAGGAGGTCCAGGTCCCCGGCTCCGCCTCCACATGTCTGTCAGCTCACTGTAATCAACAGAGGCCATTGTCTCTCACCAGGTGAGACGTTATCACAAACCTGCCGCCAAGACAAACGCCTGCAAATGTAAAAAAACAAAACTCTTCACCGGAGACTCGACCTCTGAGCCGCGAGTCGTGTTGAGATCACATCAGGTCCGACTTCCCAAACCTCACCTCCTCCCTGAAGTGAAGCGTGAGCGAGCCAGAGGCGTCTGATGCCACAGAGAGCGAGTGCCGTCCACCAACACACGTTTCTACTCAGACAGTGAGGAACTGCTTTCATCCCTTACTGGAAGTTGAATTGATACGTTTCTACATGGAGAAGTGGGTTCACTGATGAGAACAAAGTGCAAAGGAAATGGACTGATCGAGGTTTTCCTCTTGATTATCCATCGTCTGAGGTTCGACTCTTAACGAGCTCATCTGGTTGGGTCCTTGTCTTCTTCAGTGAGGTAACGGCACAAACCAGAGAATCCACCGGCTCCACAGAGGCTCTCTCATGAGGTTACTGAGGAGCATCGAGGATTCTTCTACCTGCTCAGATGAGGAGATCATCTCCACTCTGATCTGAACCCAAGTTAGGGCTCACCTGTGGAAATACACACACACACACACAGACAACACAAACACACACACACACACACACACCTTAGATATGCACATTCTTACATGTGTCAGCTGAAACATGCACACACAGGGGAATACAGTAGGAATACTGTAGTCTTATGTCTAACACACACACAAACACACACACACACACACACACACACACACACACACACACACACAGCATTGCCAGGAAACACTTTAGTGAAACATAGAACTTAACTTCATTGCTTTCTCACTCCTCTGGATCAGTCCTTCACCTCAAGGCCACATCTCTCTCTCTCTCTCTCTCTCTCTCTCTCTCCTCTCTCTCTCTCTCTCTCTCCCTCTCTCGCTCTCTCTCTCTCTCCCTCCTCTCTCTCTCTCTCTCTCCCTCTCTCTCTCTCTCTCTCTCTCTCTCTCTCCCTCTCTCTCTCTCTCTCTCTCTCTCCCTCCCTCTCTCTCTCTCTCTCCCTCTCTCTCTCCCTCTCTCTCTCTCTCTCTCTCCCTCCCTCTCTCTCTCTCTCCCTCTCTCTCTCTCTCTCTCCTCTCTCTCTCTCTCCCTCTCTCTCTCTCTCTCTCCCTCTCTCTCTCTCTCTCTCTCCCTCTCTCTCTCTCTCTCTCCCTCTCTCTCTCTCTCATCCCGCAGATGGAAGCGTTTCACCGTCTCTACCTGTCTGCTGCTCCAAACCTTCTCGTGTTTCCTCAGCCCAGTGTTTTCCTAACTAAGTGCTCGCAGAGGATGAAATATCAGTCCAGCTGCAGCCAGGCCAGGGCCGGGGGTGAGGGGGGGGTGAGGGGGGGGGGATTATGAAATGCATCATATAAAGAGTCGATTATAAACCTGATTTGTGTGGGCACCTGTGGGGCTTTCACAAAGCTCTGGCGCGGGCTGCACTGTGTGGACTCCAGTGTTCTGAAGCTTGGCCCGAACCCGGACCTGTGTCTCTGAGACCTGAGTCAGAGTGAGTCTGGGGTCACATCCCGTAGAGGATGAAGATCAATGTGACGCTGCCACGAGACGGAGCCACAAACACGTCCTCTCAGCCCCAAGCACCAGACGCCCGATGGGTGGAACCAGGCGTCCGGATCGATCCAGCCGAGCAGCTCAAGGTACACACGGTAAAAAGACAAGCGGTATTCAAACTTTCTAACTGTTTTAACTGTGACCGATTTTTGTCTCATTAACTCAACACAACTGACGGAGAAAGGAAAACACAAACGTGGTGAAGACACAAACTCCCATGATCCCGCGCTACTTCAATTGTTATTGTTTTAAAAGACCTGCAGAGTAAGAAACTCTCGGCTTTTATAAATAAAAGACGGCAGATTAAGTTACATGAACATACACACACCCTTACATGTGCAAACAGACACGCACAAAACATGCACTCGGCCCCACACACACACACACACTCACATGCAGGCACGGAGCAGCTGTGGTGGTTAGGTCATGGGTTTGTACAGCAGGCCGGTGCCCTGTCCTGCGTCAGTAGGTGTTAGTGGTAACACTAGCCAGGGGGGTGAAGGAAGGAAGAGCCAGGGCCTGAAGGAGGAGGATGGAGAGAGAGAGAGAGAGAGAGAGAGAGAGGGAGAGGTGGAGTGTTAGCATAACCTCCGGCTTAAACGTGTCACTCCTGCTGTTGTTTCAGCCCCACCATTTAAACACCGGGGAAATCACTGGCGTCTTCGCGGGAGAGCCGCTCTGTCATCACCCTCTCTTCACCTCCTCTGTTTCCACCTCCCTTCTCTTAGCGCTCATCCATCCTGTTATGTTCCACTTGTTTGCTCTGTCCTTTCTTCTCCTCCGTTTCTCTGCTTCTGAAACAAGCTGTGCGACGACACATTGACGCAGCAGCTCGACAACGCTACACATTATTAGTTGTGGTTTTATTTGCCGTCCGTCTCCATTAAGGTTTGAAGGTGATTCATGTGAATTCCTGGAAAGTTCTTCAGTGAGGTTGTTTTTCTGCATCACGTCTGGCAGCTTCCACCGCCGCTGTGTCTCCCTCCCAGTTCACATGTGTGTGATGTTGTAATTATTTCTGCTTTAATGTGTCAGACAGTCCAGGTCAGGTGGAGTCTAAACCCTGACAGGCTCAGATCATTCCAGTCCTATAAGAGATACGAGTGTGGAAAAGGTTTCTGAGTAAATGACCTGCCTCACCTTTAATCTGTCGGTAATAGAGATATTCTTTTATTTTTGTTTTGTGTATTGAATTGAATGTGAAGCTTCATTCACGTGTTCCAGGAGGATTTAACGGCTCCTGGACTTCAGAGCTTCTAAAGACCTCGTCCCTCAAGGAGCAGCTTCGTCAAACCAGAGGCCGCATGTGGAAACAAGGTGGTGAGACGTTCACTGACCTTCTGCCCAGAGGAGATGAGGGAACAGACACACACACACACACACACACACACACACACACACACACACACACACACAAAGTGAGCAATGTCCCTGCCTCTCCTCAAACTCACATAGTAAAGTGTGTGTGTGTGTGTGTGCATGTACATCCATGACCTTTGTTTTCTTTGCACTTTCTCTCCTGTGGGATGCTGTTGAAGGTGAACACACACACACACAGACACACACGCACTCACACACACACAGTGTTGTGTTGCGGGCAGGATGGCGCGGTGGCAGCCATTATTTATGTCTGCTTTCTTTAGCGAGGGTTTCTCACAGGAACAGGAGTCGAGCAGGAATCCAACACTTCCTCTGAGCCCACCATTTATCACCCTTTATTAATACAAACTAATCACATAAATCAGCAGACACACACACAGATAAACTTATACATCTAAAAGGTTCACTGTAAAAAGTTTGTTTACCTGTATATATTAATTTTTTTGTCACCAAAATAATATTAACAAATCATTTGATTCAACTAAAATTATTAAGTTTGAAGTTGACACCTGTAAACACACAACTTTAAGTTGGGACCGGCTGCATCTAAAGGTTGGATTCTCCATCAAATGAGTGTGTGTGCGTGTGTTTGTGTGCGTGTGTGTTTGTGTGCGTGTGTGTTTGTGTGTGTGTGTGTGTCTGAAATCAGATCAATTATAAATTACAGTTTGGCCCAAAGCAGCACTGCTGGTTCCTGGGAGGGTTATTTTAGTGCTGGATCAAGGTCATAGCAGGGAAATGTGTGTGTGTGTGTGTGTGTGTGTGTGTGTGTGTGTGTGTGTGTGTGTGTGTGTGTGTCGTCAGGTGAGGTCACACAGGGAGCTCAGCATCTCGACTGGCTGCTGCTGCTGCAGAGGAAATAGCGGTGGCTAGACCTGACGCCCCCCCCCCGCTCGGTGGCGTCTCCTGCTCATAACTCAGCTCTGACACTTTATTGTAACGTTGGAGTTCGACATCAATCTGAAGACGCTGATTTCATTTCCTCAGAAACAAACGATCTGACCGCAGCTCCAGAAAACTTCACATGACCTCGCTCTGATTTTCCCTCTCACTCTGTTTTCACTCGACTCCACGCTGCTGCTGCGACGACGCTTTGATTCGTGTCAGTCAAGTTTAATCTGACTTCATTTGAAAAGGAGGAAACTTAAATACATGACTCAGAATATGCTTCTTTTCTCCGGATGTTTTTCTTTATGTATTACTTTATAACTTCTGAGATGATGCCTCAATGGTCTCATTCTAAAGCCTGGTGTAACACTGACCTGTATCAAGGTCCCGCCCATACACGCCATCGACCAGTCAGACTCAGCTGTCAATCAAACTGATAACAGACATGAACACTTGGACATCAGCGTGATAACAACTTCCTAAACTACCTGACATTGTCCCATCTGCTAACATGGAGGAGGAGGGTTTATGACCGGCACTGCAGACCGACACTGTGTCTGTGTGCTCCTCAGACACAGACACTATCAAAACCCTTGGAAACATGTTGCTATGGTTTGATATTTCATATTTTAAACAGTGATTTCATGATAAATAACTTTAAAT